>QJNS01000186.1:17322-162592 GCA_004154925.1 Monosporascus cannonballus | reverse complement strand
GAGGGGGGCAGGGGGGGGAGGGGGAAGGTCGCTATGGGTTTGTCGGTTTGTCGGTTTGTCGGGTCGTCGGTTTCTTTGACTTGGGCCTCTTTCTTTGCTCCTCCAGGTTTGGGCCCAGTTGCGACTTCCACACAGCCTGACAGACAAGATCAAAAAATTCAAATGTCAATTTTCACCTTCCCGTTCGCTTGGTGAAAAATAGCGGGGTTTGTGCGATTAGCAGATGAACCACGCTAAGATAAGGAATAACTTAGGGGAGGGACCGATGTTACAAAACACTGTGGCGCACTTATGCTGCCCCACTAACGGTAAAGCTAGGTATATGTGGCTTGACCTGATATGATTTTTAGTTACCTTGCTCTGCCCAGAACTCTGAGTTTCTTGCAGTAAATGCTTTGGTTGCAACGTCTCTTAGCCATCGTGAAGCCGATCAGGGACTTAGTATGTCTGCATGGTTCATTGAAGATATAGAGCCGTCGTTCGGTTTAGTCTTCCGATAACGTCTGTCCGTCACGCAGCTCCTTGTTCCGTTGACCTTACTTAGCCTGAAAGTCCACCAACTTCTAAGATTTTCAAAATGCCAAGCAAAAAAGGACCTCCAGGACGTCGAGGGCTACACAGAGGAAAAGTTGGAAAACCCAAGGGGAAAGGCGGGTTTACCCACCCGTCGAAATTTCAAAGTTCGCGAACAGCAGCGGTCGAGTAGGTATGTCCTACTGGGAATGCACAATCTCATCTAGGCTAACAATTCGTACAGGGATATAGAGAGTGAGGCGTCGGATGCGGTACCTGCATCGGAGGCTGAATTTGAGGACGAGGAGGATGTCCAGTCCGAGAATGGAGGAGATCAGGCGGCAAAGCGGCCGTATCTAGCCTTGATGCAGAGCTTCGCACAGGAGTCGGCATCTCAAGCAAAAAGGAGAAAGCTGACCCACCGGTCTGAGGAGAGCCGACTGCAACCAGAGGCAGAGGCAGGGCCGGAACCCGCATCGGAGGATGAAAACCGTGACGTGGATCTGGTAGAGGAGCCCGAGGAGGGGCCTGAAGCCGAAGTTGAAATTGATGCACTCGATGACGACGAGGAAGACATGTCGGATCCGTTTGAAACTCACTTCGCCAACCCTGACCAGGATGTGCTGAAGAGGCGGCTCAAGGCGATCGAGTCGAAGGAGTACGCGCAGATCCAATCCGAGAAAAACGGGTGGAGGATTACCAGGAGTATTCCGGGCAAGGATTCACCTCTTGCCAAGGAGCCACCGACGATACCTGGGCCCTCGAGTCTAAAGCTAAAACACAGACTTGTCGAGGCAGCCGCCAAGAAAAGTCCGAGTTTCGATAAGCTAGAGCAAATTCTCTACCCTTCGGTGTTTGGGTATCAAGATCTGCTATTTGCCGGACGGACGGTGAAGAACGCCGAGCATCTACGGCGGATGACATGCCTGCACGCCGTCAACCATGTTTTCAAGTATGTTAACTCGTGAGGGACGAGTTGTAACTTGAACTAAGTTTGCTACAGGACGCGAGATCGAGTGATCAAGAATAATGTTAGACTCGCCAAAGAGGGTAACGAGACGGGTTTCGAGCCCAGGGATCAGGGGTTCACTCGACCAAAGGTCCTGATGATCCTTCCTACGCGACAATCGGCTGTTCGAATGGTCAACATGATATGTTCGATCTGCGAACCAGACCAACAGGAGAACAGAAAGCGTTTCGACGACTCGTACCTCGACAAGGACGCCAAATTCTCGTCGGACCGGCCGGAAGATTTCCGGGAGCTCTTCGAGGGCAACGACGACGACATGTTCCGCATAGGCATCAAGTTCACGCGGAAGACCATCAAGTACTTCGCGCAGTTCTACAACTCGGACATCCTCGTGGCCAGCCCGCTCGGCCTCCGCATGGCCATCGGGTCCGAGGAGGACAAGAAGCCCATGGACTACGACTTCCTGAGCTCCGTCGAGGTTGTCGTCGTCGACCAGGCCGAGGCGCTGCTGATGCAGAACTGGGAGCACGTGGAGCACATCTTCGCGCACCTGAACCTGCAGCCGCGCGAGGCGCACGGCTGCGACTTCTCGCGCGTCCGCGAGTGGTACCTCGACCGCCAGGCGGCCAACTTCCGGCAGACGCTGGTCCTCTCGGCCTTCAACGCGCCCGAGCTCGCCGAGCTGCACCGCCTGGGCCGCAACTGGGCGGGCCGGGCCCGCGTGCAGCCCGAGTACGGCGGCGCGATCCAGGAGCTCGGCCTCAAGGCGCGGCAGACGTTCTCGCGGTTCGAGGCGGCGTCGATCGCGGCGGAGCCCGACGCGCGGTTCGCGTACTTCGCGAGCGCCGTGGTGCCGGCGCTGACGAAGCGCGGGGCCGACGCCAAGGGCACGCTGATCTTCGTGCCCTCGTACCTCGACTTCGTGCGCGTGCGCAACTACTTCGCCACGAGCCCCGCCGCCGCGGGCCTCGGCTTCGGCGCCGTGTCCGAGTACGCCGACGTGCCCGAGGCGTCGCGCGCGCGCTCGCACTTCCTCACGGGCCGCCACCAGGTCCTGTTGTATACGGAGCGCGCGCACCACTTCCGGCGCTACGCCATCCGCGGCGCGCGCCGCGTCGTCTTCTACGGCCTGCCCGACAACCCGCTCTTTTACAAGGAGGTTGCCGGCGGCTTCCTCGCCCGCAGCGAGCAGGACCTCCGCCTCGAGCCCGGCCAGGGCTCCGTCCGCGTCCTGTTCTCCCGGTACGACTTCCTGAAGCTCGAGAGGATCGTCGGATCCAAGAGGGTCGGCAGGATGATCCGGGAGCGGGGCGACACGTTCGATTTTGTCTAGGGGAAACGTGGCACTTACACTTATTGTACGAGCCCGAGAGAGTAGACTGGTCGATGATGAGGAGGACCCTGGCTCCTAAATTTTAATTTGGTTGATAATGTACATATTTGTTCGTACAAATGCCCGTGTCTCGGATTCAACATGGGGTGCGTATATCATGTACGCTTCCATATCCGTAAATTGTGATAGACATTTTCATCTCTATCCCAACCGCCGCCCCTCCCCCACCCCCTAGTCTCCACCACCCACGCGCGGAAATCACCTCGAAGCCGACGGGCTATTCGTGCCGTATTTCTTCCTCAACCCCGCCGTCGCCGCGGCGACACTCCTCCGCGCGGCTCCAGCCCCGGCGACGGGCTGCTTCGGCGGTACGGGGTCGACGCCACCGCGGCGGTCGAGCCGCATAGCGGCCATGCGCTCGACCATGCGCTCGAAGGCGTCCTCGGCGGTCTTGCCGCCGCGGTACCGCAGGACCTTGTCGCGGTTGAGCAGGGTGAGCTCGTTGGAGGGCCGGCCCAGGCGGCGGTCGCGCGCCACCGCCGCCGCCGTCATCGCGTACCGCAGGTCCTTGGGCCCGTCCACCAGCTGCAGGACCGCCGACGCCCCCTGGTCGTACGCCGACTTGGGCTCCGTCCGCAGCACCCGCGTGTAGCCCCCCGGCCGGTCCGCGTAGCGCCGCCGCAGCTCGCCGAAGAGCTTCGGGAGCAGGTCGTGCGGTGTCTACGGGAAGCAGGGGCCTGCGTTAGCTTGTATGTTCTTCGTTTCGGGGATGGTGGTGTCTGTGCGTGTGTGTGTGTGCGCGCGTGTGTGCGTGTGTGTGCGTGCGTATGTGTGCGCCTGGGATCCCTATTCCGGGGCTCTAGGGAGAAGAGCTTGCTTGTGTGTGTGTATATATAGATATGCGCATAAACATAGACGGCGTCAGGGGGAATACAGAGGAGGGGAGGGGAGCCAGGAAGGTTTCGCTGGCAGGTCTGTGGGTAATTACGCACGTATAGGATGCCGGTGGCCTTCCGGCGGCTCGTCTCGTTATTCCGCTTCGCGAGGGTGATCAGCTTCTCGGCCAGGCGCTGCGTCTCCTTCGCCTTGGGCCATGTGGTGTGGACGGACTCGTGCTTGACGAGGGCGGTGACGAGGTTTCGGAGCAGGGCCTGTCGGTGCGCCGAATCTCGGCTCAGGTGCCGGTACTTGACGAGACCTCCCGCCATCTCTCGAGCGTTTGTCGAATTGGCGTTAGACGGCGGAGGAGGATGTTGCTTTTTACGTTCGGATCTTCGATACGACGGGGGAATATCTAGGTATCTTCTATGTAGATAGGTACCTCGTACGAAGTACTTTTTTGCTTATCCGAGTGGGTCCGAACTTTCAATGTTCCTTCAAAAAGCCTCCAAGACTTGCCAGTGCCGCCTTCCAAGAAAAGTTTAAAAAAAAAAAAAAAAAGAAAAAGAAAAAGAAAAAAAAAAAGGTCTTGGCATCCGGCCCTGCACCTGCCACAGTTGAGCATCCAGCCGGGCCCGGCCGTCGGAAAGGGCGACGACTTTCGTCATTGCTTTCCTATTCCCCCGTTGCCAAATTCTCTGGTAAACGATATCCCGATCTCACAAATGAGTCGATGCGCACTCAAGGGAGATCTCACCCCCCAAAGCTTATTACCGCGTTCCTTGCTCATTTGCTATCCGACTGAACGATTACATATAAAATAGGCGCCATAGTGCGCACGGAATCCCCCAACTCCACCTCACCATGGGCTTCACAACAGGCTTCGTACGTTCCATCCCTCCCATCCTCCCAGACGCCCAGTCGCCGGCACTAGCTAACAGCAACGCACCGGCCCGCAGACAGGGGGCGTGACCCTGACCCTCTCCCTCGCCTACCTGACGATGCTGGCGCACCAGCGCAACCGCGAGCACCAGGCGTCGGTCCTGCGGCAGCAGACGTACGCCATCTCGGGGCTCTACGACCCGCTGCCGCCGACGCTGCCGCCGACGCGCGCCGAGCTCGCCGCCCTCGAGCGCCGCAACCTCGCCGACACCGCCAAGGACCGCTGGAACGCCGAGGTCGAGGGCGCCGTGCGCTGGGCCCAGACCAAGGACTGGGAGGGCGTGCGCGAGCGCCTCGAGGCCGCCGCCGGCAACGTCTGGGCCCGCACCCTCGGCCGCGCCGTCGCCGTGGCCGAGGCCGAGGCCGCAGAGCTCCAGGTCGGCGAGGCCGCCGCGAGGGCGCGGGCCGAGGTCCGGGAGAGAGTGAAGAGCGAGGTAGCCGCGATGAAGGACCGGGGCGGGGCGGAGGCGCGTACAGGCGGCGTCCTAGAGGCGGTGGGCAAGGGGCTCGAGAAGGGCAGGGAGGCCATCTCGCATCTCGGGAAGGCGACGGCGGCCGCCGAGTCAAAGGCGGATGACAAGCTCGAAGAAAAGTTGTCCGGGCTGTCGCCGGAGGAGAGGATCATCACACAGCGGTATCAGAAGCCCAGGCCTGATGATCGGAGCCCCGAGGAGATAATAGCCGAGCGATATTTGCCAGCCGACCAGAGGGACAACAAGAAACAAAAGTTGGGGGCTTTTTAGAGATAGTCTCGGGTTTTGGTGTCAGTCGGAAAAGCCCATCATAAAATTCCTATGTGCAGTATGACTATTAACATTAGACTCAGGGACAAACCCACAGAGAGCACCTCAGGCTAGCTCATCTCCATTAATTCTCATGTTCATATATTGTTCACGAATCCACTAGAGCCGGCCTTCCATTCGTCGCCATCTTCGCATACGTACCCCACTGATGCCTTTGATCTCTTATAGGCCGCCCGTTTGCTACCTGAGCTTGACTATACGCTTTTTGGGGAGATCATGCACCGGGATGGGGACGTGTCACGATTCAAGTTGTATCAGAATCCGGTCCCTATTGTCGGTAAAGAATGACTCTGTTCACTTGCTTGGTGACGCACAAACTTCTAGCCCGATGATACGCGATGTCTTGAACACGAGGAATTGACTAACTGCGTTTAGGCATATGCCATTCTCAAAGTTATTTTCTCGAGCCCTATTTCAGCAACGCCCTGCTATGGGAAAATTCTGTTCTCAATTACACACCCCGGTCTCGCGCTGTGTTGGAGCCAAGAACACGAAATATCATGGAGATTCCTCATGGGCAACCTACAGAGCGTCATCAACTGCTTCAAGAAAAGCCCCCGCGGCCAAGGAGAGCAGAGAGGGCGTGAGAGGAGGACGAGCGGTAGCGCACCCAGGCCCAGCCGCCGCGTCCGCTCCATCTCCGCCACATCCAGCAGCGCTCACGGCTCACGAAACGGAACGACGTCTCGGCCCTGGGGGAGGGATGGCGGCAGAAGACGGAGGCGCCCACGTAGCGCCTCGCCACCGGCGCACAGAAAACCTCGGAAGACTTCTGCGGCGAAGACTGCCGCTACCTCCGGTCCTGCAAACGCAGGAGATTCTAGACGCAGGGGTAGGCGCAGATCACGGCCACGGCACGGGTCGGAGCACGGGTCGAGGCACGGCGGCTCAAGACGTCGTCCTAGCCGCCGGCGCCACGACTCCCGTCGTGGCCGACGCAGTGACCGTAAGTCCGGGGATGATGACGCCGGCGGGGATAGGAGGAGGAGGAGGAGCACCCACAGCCACGCACGCGTCTCCCCCCCCCCCGCGACATCCACCCCTCCCCGCCCTCCGTCATCGCACCGGGCCACGGGACCTCGGGCCCGATCCCCACTGATTCCGCGGATTTCCGTCCAGGCGCCCTCGTCTCCTCCCCCGTCCACTTCCGCAAACCCCCATGACACACGCAGCTCGTCCCCGACCCCTCCCCACCAACGGACAGCCCACCGCCGCAGGCAGAGCCGAAACCGAAGCGCAACCCCGCTGCCCCTCTCCGTCCCCCCGCCCTCGGCGCCCCCCACGGTCCTCAACCGCGGACTGGGCGACATGACGCGGACGCACGTGCACGGGGTCTCGGAGGCGGCGACGACCGCGCGGGCGGCGGCGGCGGCGGGCGTGGTCTCGTTGCTGAACCGCGGGCTCGGCGACATGACGCGGACGGTCATCCAGGGCGCGACGGAGGACTCGCCGCCCGCGAGCAGCGGCGGCAGCATCACGGCGGCGCCGGACTGCCCGGACAGCCCGCAGGTGCGCGTCGGCGGCAGGTCGCGTTCGCGTTCGCGTTCCCGGTCCGAGGAGTTACGACGGCGCCCGCGGCACAGGGGCAACGACAAGAAGACAACAAAGGCGCGGTTCCGACAGCGCCGGCGTCGAAGCCGAAGTCGAAGCGCAGGCACGTCGCCGTCGTGGACGTCCTCGGAGCCCATGCTGCGGCGCTTAGACGCGCAGGCCAGGCGGCAGAAGGAGGACATGCGGTTCCTGGCTCGCAGGAACAGGCCGTGGTGGGTTCCGAGTTCCAGCAGTAGTAGCGAATACGACAGCGAAAGCGATGATTCCGGCAGCTCGTAGCTGGGGATCTGAAAGACGCCCGGCAGTTGCTTTGGGCGGGGGGTGGCAGAGGGACGGGGTCCTGCCTCCCTGGGGCGGCGGCTTTTGGTTCGAGGCCGGATGGGTGTTGGCGACATAGCGTGGATAGACGCTCTGGCACGTGGCCGTATAACTATTACGATCGTGGCTGGAACAAAATAGGGCATCTACACGGCCGGTAACAGGGGGCTACCTTGAAAGGGGTCATATACTGGGTAGCATCGCGAACCCGGCACGCTCCGTTCACTGCCATGTTGTGTCTTAGCATTCTTTTTCCCTCTATGTTTCCGGGCACCTCGTTAACCGGCGGAAACTTAGATCTTATTGCGCAGTGCTGGCCCGAGAGTTGTCAATTAGTTCAGTACCCAGCGGAAGGCTTGCCCGGTTAGCTCTCTTAGCCGCGTGAGGCTTGTTCTACCTGTGGTACCTGTAATTCTGCTTTATATGGCCGAACGACAAGTTTTAAGAGGGATAGGTGCTTGACATCCGGGCCCAATAATTTGTCCCTAGGGGTGGTGGACTGTGGGTAGAATGTCCCTGTGCAAGAGGGATCTCTAAGCACGAAGAAGATGGGGGCCCGAAAAGGAGCGCCTCGTGCTTAGACCCATACATGTTCTGCATAGTTTAGCATACATTAATACTAGGAGAGACCGCCCACAGGACGTAAGACTAGGCCAGGTTGTGTCTAGCATGGCCCGAGGCGTCTTTGAAACGAAGTTTCCACACATGTCGCAAAGGAGCAATAGAAGATACGTCGTAGTGCAAAAGTTGTCCGGATTTTGAATGGCACTTATCTCATCTCGTCCATTACTAATCATTCGGAAGATCCGTTTAACGAACTGAAGTTTCAGACCCTTCATACAAAGAGTATAGATGCCTTCACGTTCACGGTCGTCCGCACCATGGTCTCCGACCCACTTTTCCCAACCTTCAAAATAGCGCTGCCCTGTATGATCCAAAGCTGTAGTGAATCCAGATTTTTGGTATCGATCGACCGGTCCACCGTCCGGGCTCCAATGAGCGAGAACGCCTGCTGTCCGCCTGGGTGGGGGCCGAATATGCTGGTATCGATGAATTAACAATAGTATGTACGTGGAACTTTACCAGAAAGGGGTTCCGTCCGTAGGTGATGTGTGTATGAGAGGAGAATGACATAAAGAACACGGCCATATATCACTGTAAATACTTTCCCCTCCTATACTGTCCGGGACCCATGGGACAGGTGTAAAAGTTCGGAAAAGAGGTTGGTTATACAGGAGAATGAAATGAGGTTGGCAAATCAGTAAGCCACAGATTTCTTGCGGCGCTCGAACATCCGTGAGAAGCTATGACTGGGCTTCTCTTCTGTGAGAACCGTCGGCGATGTGATAGATGAGGGTGGGGGTTCGGAATCACGCAAGAAGCTAGCTAAGTCCGAGGTCCGCGTCGCCGTTGAAACTGCCTCCCGGGGCTCGAATTTCTTCATGGGTACCCGGGCGGGCGCGCTGGTCCCGGGTGAGCTGGCTTCCGGGGATGCCACGAAGTCGCTGCCAAAATTGCCGACCCCTGACGGCGGGATATTCACAGCGATAGGGGTGTAGCCTTTACCAGCGCCGGTGCTCGCCCGACTGTGTACTGGCCGCGATTCTACCGCGTTGGACCCTTTCCCCATTAGGCTAGAAAATGATCCGCCGTTTGAGTGCCCTGACCTTAGCCGCGCAATCAAGTTGGGAGCGGACTTCTTCTTTGGGAGTGTTTGGGGTCGCGGCTTTGGTTCTGGCGGGGGCTCACAGTTGTTCAGGAAATCAATCAAGCTCTCCTCCTGTTTGGCCTTGGGATTGGGTATGACGTCCTCGATGAGGTCGTCGTCTTCATCACTTAAATCGACGGCATACGGATCTCGAACTCGTCGCTGTTTGCGCTTCGGCACCATATCCTCATCGTCGAAATTGTTTCCTGAGTACACCATCGGTTTGTTGGCTTTGCTCAGAAGGGCACTCTGTGAATTCAACGATGAAGGAGCAGAGGTCTCAGTAACGTTTGTCGAAGCCAAGCTGTCCCTGATATCGGGCAACACAGCATCAACAGCTCTACCTCCGGTTGCCCCAGACATCTGCATCTGGTCAGAGTCCATGGTAGTACGGAAGGGGGCGACGTGGCGGGGGATGCGGGGGCTGTCGCTGGTAGAATCCTGTGGTCCACGTCGTATAAAATCGATAAGTTCGGAACTCCCATTGCCCGAAGCGACAGCGGCCTCTCTTGCCTGAAGACGAGCGCGCGTAGCAGAACTAGTAGGAGGACCGGTCATACTCGTACTACGTGGCGAAGTAACCGATGCGCTGGCCCTCCGAGCATTCGCCACACTTCCAGCGCGGACCCGCTTAGGAGGGCCCGTCTCTCCCTGCGGTCCGGTCGAGCGAAGGAAATCGGCGAAGTCCTGAGTGGACTCCACAGGGACTCTTGCGTCGCGTGCTACGCGGCCGGAGCGAGTTTTCGTAGGCATCGAAACTGGCGGTGGTCTTGGACTCTGGTCCGCAACTTTCCCGTACATATACGTGTCCGCCGGAGGACGCGAGCTCAATCCCGTTGGCTTCGACACCGATAATGACCTCTTGAATGAGGAGGACCGGGAGGATTCTCCGAACTTGGCATCTTCGCTCTTCCGTAATTTGTGGGCCGTCACAGGACTGTGATCGTTGACCGGTTGGTTCGACTATGTTCCTGTTAGAATTGCCACAACAAAGGAGGAAAGGCGAGACTTACATCCATACTCCGCATGGATTCCGGCGTTAAGGTGTACTGCAAGGTCTGGTCGCTGTGAATTAGCTCCTCAAAATTACGAACAACGTCCCCAGAATGATGGGAACCATTATCTTCGGAGCTACGAACTGCCTTGAGCTTATTCGATGTCGTCGATGACGGTGAGTCGGCTTGAACAGAGCGTCGAACCTTGGGTGACTCAGGCAAGCCCCGCTGAGCGGCGACCGTCGCGCCCATCGTATCCGGTCGTCCGTGGTCTTGCCTTCCTGTACTCCTCTCAGGCAAGGTAGGTAATGGCGGGGTCCTATAACTCGATTTCTGGGGCACATCGTGAATCTCCTGGGGTAGGTAAGACGTTGGGAGTGAATAACTTCTCGGGGTCGGCGTATTCAAAATTGTCACTTTTGTCGTTGCCGAAGTCGGACCTGTGGAGTGTGAGGAGACACTCTTTGGGGGGCTACGGGCTCGTGGGGGCGGTGCTGAGACGGTGTTGACATCCAAATGGTCGTCCGCTGATAGTACAAACCCGTTACGTTTTACGGTACTGGGGGGAGGCGCACACAGCTCCCGCTCTTCAGGGATTGGCGGAGTGGGAGTCGAGACGCTACCCTCGCGGGAGATGCTAGAGGGTCGAGGATGATCGGCATTATCGAAAGAGTTCGTTCGCGAGCCGACGCTCGGGCTTCGAGGCGAGTGAACATCAATCAGTCTGGCAGAGCGCACACTATTGGAACGCGCGATAAGAATCGATGGAGGTCTCGCGACGGCAGGCTCTGAACCAGCTGATGACCTCCTTCCCCCAAACGATATCCGGGAAGATGTCAGTATTTCTGGTTCTTCTACGAAATCGTCGATTTCACCAGTATCAGCTTCAGTCTGTGGAGCAGCCCCCGTAGCCACCGCTGTCAAACCATCAACAGCTGCTGATCCGACGGCAGCCGCACCATTAATGAGTCTCGAGCCCAGACCGGCCGCGTCCTCTCCGCCCGATTCGACTTTGCCGTGAACACCCTCCCTTCTGCCGTCCTTATCCGAAGGTTTGTGTCTTTGTCGTGTGTCGGCAACTTGCGGACAGCCATAATTGACCGGAGGCGATTTGTGTCCTGGGGCCACTGCAGCTGGTAGCGAGTTTGCGCGCCGCCGAGGAGTTTTGGCCGGAATGCGTAGCTCCGACATGTTTGGGGCCGGAGGACCGATCTGGGAGGATGGAAGGTGCACAATCATACTCTTGGGCCGTGGCGGTCTTCGAATTTCTTCATCGTCACCATCGTCGCTTCTTTCCTCGTCGCTATACCAAACAAGCCCGGGGACCTCTATTTCTGCGATGTCATTATTGCTCATTGGTAAAGGAACAGCGGAAGGTCGAATCTCTGCGACCTTCTCTATTTCGATGTCGTCGACGGACTTCGTTGGCGCTTCATCTTTCTCTAGACTCGAATCTTCCATTACAGCACCGGGCGCCACCCAATCTGTGGAAGTACTGCCGTGTCTGGCGTGGGTAAGGCCGGAGGCAGCGGTTGAGCTTCGCGAAAAGGGGCGCGAGAAGTTGGGCTCCGCCGGAAACCTTATTCTCTTCTTCCACGCTCGCCAAAGCCGCCCAAGCGTACGGTCCAAAGCAACCCGCTCCATGTCGAGCTCTTCGACAACTACGCGGTCTGCCACATCTCCCCGGGATCGCGAACCTTCCTTCAGCTCCTTCTCGTGTTTCACTCGCATCCTATTGAAGGCGGCTTGAGCAGAAATCACGATGACCTGCTCACCCATAAACTCAAGGATCGAGGTAAGAAAGATAGCGACGGCGGGCGAGACGAATTCGGATAGGATGTCACCGGACTCTCCCCGGAGGTGTTCTTGTTCCATGTACTGGTCTTCATCCTCTTCCTCCATGTCCCCCAGGGACGAGTAAATCATGCATCGTAGCCGCGTCCTTTTCCAAGCTAGTTCGACATCCCAGTCATTCGAAGATTCCGTCGCAGGGTGGGACAGGTCTTCCACTTCACCACCTCCGAGGTATTCTCGGAGCTCTTCATCGGCCTGGTTGATGGCGTCCTTGGCAAGCTTCGGCTTCAGTACTTCGCTTACGGCGGGCCGCAGAGCCGCTAAGGCCGTAGAGCCGGCTACGGCAATGATATTAAAGAGCAGCTGGTCGACGAAATTGTTGGCGAGTTGAAGGGCGCCGGGAGAGACCAGTGCGGTCTCGCCAGAAGGCTCGAGGCCCACTTGGTCATACCAAGCCTCGGAATGGCTGTCATGGTCATTGGTAACGATTTGTGAAGCAGCAGAAGCAGCAATGAATGCTGCCTCTGGCGACACGGAAAGCGGAGGCGACATTAGGCTATGCGAGATTGTTGAAGGCCGATCACTCGATATGCTTTGCGTCCGTGATCGAGGACGGCGCGGCGCATTGTTCAAAGAGGAATTCGACATGGTGGATTCGGAAGCAGGGGGTGTCGAGCCGGCAGTTTAATTGGGTTGGCCTAGCCCCCTCCCCCCCCCTTGTCGATTAAGAGTTATGAAGGAGGAGTGAATGGGCGACGAAGGTTTGGCGTACACACGGACGCGGAATCAGAGTAGCAGGCAAGACAAGATGAAATGATTGTACAGTAAGTACTCTCGGCTCTGGGTTTAGGTCGTGTTTGTTGCAATGGCCGGCTCTCTCTCAAGAGGCTGGGCAGGCAACCGTATCAAAAAAAGGCAAAAAGCAAGAGAACGATGTGTGCGAGCGTAGTAGGTGTTTCCTTTCGGTAACACAATCAGCAATTAGAAGACATGTAACGACAGGTATCACCAGTGCAGATCCGCCGCGGTTCGCGGGGCATTTGAGGAAAGAGAGGAAGGAACAGGAGGAATATAGGAATTCTCTTGTCAAGGGCCTTGTGCAGGTATTATGTGAAAGATTTCCAGGTCCGCCACCATATCCGATGCTACTAAATGTCTACCATGTAGGATGTATAGTTGTATGTATATATGTACGTATGTATGTATCAACGGAGGAGGCCTGTATGTAGGCATGCTAATAAAGCTACTGGGTACATTAGGGAGGCAGGGTAGGTTACATACCATGTAAGTGATACCTACCCAAGTAGGTGGGTAGGCTATGATAGGCTATGTACCTAGGTAGGAACGGGGTAAGCTTGTACCGACTGAATCTGTATGCAAGCTGTAGATACATCCATGTAATTCCACTCTGATTGCCTAGGTATATACTAATTAATAGTATGCTACCCACTTTGATCCGAAGTGACTTGAAGTCTGAGCGCAAGTCTGGTAACATTCATGCTGAGGCACATATTTTTCTCTACACATAGAAGCCCCTACCTTGATTACCTTCGAGTTGCGTATATAAGAAGGAAAGAACCATGATTCTGGTGCTCTTCGGTTTAGCAAACGACAAATGAAATTGGGTGCTGAAACCGACATGGGAAATACTCACCACATGAAACCAATCTGATGTATCATATAAATACGTTTTTGGTTAGCGGTGATTGGAAGCCGGGCTATTATTAATAGTCTCAGCGTAGGTATTCATATATCTTGTCTTAGCTTCTATAAGCATTGGCCGCGCTTAACCAATAGCAGGTCCTCTCCCACGAGAGCACAACTTAGGTACTTGGAAGTTTGTCGCTTGTCATATTGGTAGATGAAAGGAAAGGACGGGTGAAAAGAGATATAGAAGAAATTGGAATATATGCCTAGCGACCTGGTATGGAGACTTGAAATCATATTGTTCCTGTTGAAATACCAGGCACTAAGTTAGGAGTACATTATAAGTGCACACATACTCGTGACTTAGAGAACCCAAGGAGTGGCTGAAGCGGGTCACGAACTACACTATAAGAACACCCTAACCCTTTGAAGATATTTCCAATTTGAAAACACCCCCTTGTGGGGTGGGCTTTCGAGCGCTGATGCAGGCCAGATTCAGGGTAAAGTCGTGTTCGTAATTGAATAGCACACTACTACATGGGAACAGGTAAATATGCCATATACACATACCTATGTATGCATAAGATCCGAACGCCTTCTTATCCTGTGTAGCACAGCACAACCGCAATCCATCAGTATCCCAACAAGCTATCCCAATGGCCTAATTGCCATTTTCCAGGGGGGTACGTATGCACCTGAGCGAGTGGACTCCTAAACCTCCGAGACCCGCTAGGCAGGGGCTACAGAATCACCCGCATCCCACATGGCACCCTATATCAGAGATCCACTTAGCATCACTTCTATTAGTGTGCCGCGAACTCCTCTGCTCGGGGAATTGACACGCGATAGGTGCATTCACCAAGCTAGCCCTTCGTAGAACAGTCCTTTCGAGCGAGTGCCAATAGGTGCACGATTGATTCGTTACATAGATCAGAGGTCGTAAGAATGGTTGACTTCGTGCTAGAGGACCAAGTACTAGTAGCCTATACAATAGAACGGATGTGGAGCTATGGACAAAACAGATCCATGAAGAAACCAAGGAGACTGGGGCCGCCATGTCTATTTTGCGGGGTCCTCTGGCTGTCTACATAGGCCCTGCCTGGCTGCTGGGTGACGAAATCGCGCCGTAGTGTTCCTGCAGCCCGCGATAACGACTTGCGCAAGTCTCAGCTGCAAAGTCTCCATGTCTTTGTAATAAAAGCCCCCTCCACCAAAGCCGGACTTAAATATTGTCGTGCAACTATGTGAGTTACACAACTGGAGAGAACCAGACTCCGTCACGCTACTATGGTGGGATCGGCCGTACAAGGGCTGATGAGAGTAACTTAGAGGTGCACTCGATATCAATCGTAAGCAGCACAGGCCTGCAGCTTTTGTCCACTGGACACAGCCGAATATGCCAACAGCATTATGTGTTGCCGTGAGCTAAGTTCTCTCTTAGCGGATAAAAGAAGCTCTCATGTTTTGCGTCCCCAAATAGCACCGTCGTCTATCAAACTCGGTCGATCGCCTCAAGATTATATCTATGTAGTCACCGCTTAGCCTACTACTACTACTACTAAGACATCAGTGGAAAGTCTGGTTAGCTATCGCTATAAGGACGCCGTCTTCGGAGGCGAATATGCCTATCCCCTACTCCCTCAAGGTGGCTATTAGAATTCGTAAGGCTGCCGCCATATCCTAGTGTCTACACATCGATCCTGCAGTAATCAGCCCCCTCAGATGGACGAGCACGAAAAAGGCGTGTGTCAGACCAACTCGGTATGCTTACTATGATGTCGTAGCTTCGATGTAAGTCTAGCCCCGCAAAGCCGAAGCTATCTTTAGATGATGGAGGTTGGATGGAACAACCATGGCCAACCCAGCGCAACCCAGTGCAACCCACAGCTGCAGTCTGACAACATGCGTTCGAAGGTTACTACGGCGAAGGGGACTTTGTTGATTCCGTGCTTAACCAACTGCATTACACGAGGGGTGCGCATTTCCTCGGTCTCCCTCTTTTCTGCGATCCGAAGGCGGTGTGTGCAGAGCAGAACGTTTCGCCTCGTCCCTGTATTACCGAGCAAGGCACTACTGCTGAAAACCTAGCATCCCGCCCCCTTGAATTCTCCGCGGCTTCAGTTGCATGGGACGCCCCGTCTCCCGGCCGAAGCCGCTTGCAACTCCACATGTGAGGCCGTCGGGGCCAAGCCTGCTTGAATAGCGGTAATAGCCCCCACCAGGCCGCAGTCCGATGGAATGAATGCTGCAAGGTTCGTTTCCTGGCGGCCAATCGTCTGACGGACAAAACTCGACCCCGTCATCAAAAGCTGCCGATCTGGGATCGAATAAAGACGCGTCATATTCTGCCCTGCGAACGGACAAAGTACAGAGATCCAACGTTGCTTACTTACGTGATGTGTGCTTTCGCTTAGGGAGTTACCCTACCACGATAAACTCCTTTTCCTGAGTATTACGTACTGAAAATATTGGGCATAGTCCAGGACCACCACACTTCTGCCTGGATGCAGGGTCCCGGGCTGCCTGAGAGAAGGCCAAAAGTCCCCGACGCATCCGCTACTCTGATACCATTGCCTGAATTCCCGCAAAAGTGACGGGACGCCGCAGCCTCTGACATTAGATAGTCCCAGGACTGTCGAACCTGTTGATTCGTAGCTTCATAGGTAGACAGACTACCCGAAGCACGATACATCGGTTCACAATACTATGTTGTTCCGCAATGTTTCTCAACTGAATGTGTCTAGCCGCACTCAGGGTCTATAGGTATATGTAGGGCTATGAGAACTTGTTCAATCCTCGGCTGTGAGGGACGCTTACACCAAGACTACCCCATGTTAATCACGGAATAGACGCGCCTCTATCATTTGCCGGTTCACATTGATACGTCGAGGTTGGTCTACGGCCGCATACCCGTTGGAGCCTTGGGGGACTACGACGGTCATGCAGCTCGGCGTGCATAGCCGCCTGCTCAGTCATTAAGGTCTCGGGCACGGTGTCATATCCGCGATTGGCATAACACTGACCTGTAATGAGCGCGCATGGCTACCAAAGTCCAAATCTGACTAATAAAGCAAGGCAATCGCTTTACATTGTTTCCATAAGATGCTACGATGCTACAGCGAGGGCAATGCAAGGCTGAGACTCCGTCAGCCGTGGATCGCTCGACATTTATCCGGCCTCTTGACCAAATCCCTTCGATGCATGTCAGCATGCAGGCCGCGGATCGTCGTAGCCAGAGACAAGGCCTCCGGAGGGGCATGCCGCTTTCGTTCGTTGGGACAACTTAAGTTCCCCCCGTACTGTTGTGGCACACACAGCACCGGTGGCCAAGAGACCACAAAAACCGGGTGCAATGCCGCAGTAAACGGGCTGACTACCTGGCATAACTTGCACTGGCATGCAAACGACCGAAGAGCAGTGTGGCACGTCCAAGACAACGTGGTTCCGTAATCCTACCCGTGTTGGGTTGATCCCGCAATTACCCATTAGTGTCCCTGGGTGGCACCTAGGCAGGAAAGACGCGCGCCGTGATGTGGCGGGCGGCAGAGATCGACATAGCCCATGAGGGATAGCAAAGTTTGCGCTACTATGTGACACCTGCGGTCGGTTCGGATGCTCTTCGTGACACCACAAGTTATGGGACGCCTACCGGAGTAACCATGCTCTGGGACCTCAGGACTTTTCTTCTCTCCTTTTCCGGATATTTTATCGTTTGCTCTTCTCTTCCTTCATTACTCCACATCTCCAATCTCATACGTATTGGCGGCGGAATGAAGTATGCTGTTGTTGTGAGTCTTGTTGATGTTGATAGAAAGGCACTACTCGTCGGGACACTAACTGCAGATTATTGGAAAGACCGCGAGTGGATGGCAGTGGGCTTCCAAAATAGGGGCATCAGGTCGGTAATCGTCCCAGCTGGGACAACAGTAGGGCCTCGTGGTGATAATGATCCGGGCAACCTTTTTTACAATTTGGACAAGTCTAAGAAGGCATACGTCTAGCGCTCGAATGAATGACTACGGAAGCACGTGATTCAATATGTAGCGAGACGGGTGACTATCTGATGTATATAAGAGCCGTTTTAGGTGAGAGACGTGCTTAAGTTATGGAATATTCTATTTCTATGATATGATCAGCAAAGATGGAGCAGCCAAGAGAATTACCGACGAACATCTCGTTCTTCGTCGGTCGCTGGTAAGTCGTCAATCGGGTATTGACTTGCGTCTTGTTCCAACTTCGCCTTTTCGTCGGCGGTCATGTCGGCCGCCGCCTTTCCAAGGTTGACAGTGGAGGTCAGACACAGCGCAACCAACGCCGGTCCAGAATCCGACCTTGTACCGCGAGCGCATGCCCACATTCTCCTCCCCACGCCGGTTCACAGTCGTGGACACAGCGAGCTCCGCAATTCCTAACCAGAATGCCAATCCGAGAAACAGGAGGCTGTTGACGAGCGCCCCAGCAGTGGCCTGGAGACGGGCTGGCATCGCCGTCGTGATGGAGACATTGGTAACGTTGAAGGCGATGTCCACGCCGATGGTTCCGCAGCACATCGCAGGAAACACGTAGGCCCAGTACAGAAACGTGATCGAAGGTTCACCGGATTCTGACCGTGCCGGTACCAAGGCAAACAAAAGAACGCTCAGAATGTACCCTATCCCAGAGATGATAAGCAGAATACGACCTGGCAGTATGTGAAGTACAAAGCCGCCCGTAACCGCGAGGAGCACGCCGCCTACGGAAAGCGGTGTGAACCATGCGGCGGTAAGCATAGGGGTAACATGCAGTGCCGACTCGATGCTAATTGATATGTTAGTTAGCCTCAGCAATGGCGAGACGCGATAGGGTTACCTCACTAGAAACTAGAATAAAAGAGGAAGATGCCGAAAACTCCGTATGAACAGAATAGTGCCACGTTAAGACGCTTCATGTATTTGGGTCGGAAGAGCTCGGCAGGGAGTAAGGGGGCTGCCGAGACCCACCCCTGAACATACACCGATACACAGAGGAAAAGAATGCTGACGGTGAATGTTAGGAATATGTAAGGTGTTCTCCAACCATCAGGTGCGTGCCCACCGTCCGTGAGGGCGAAGACAGCAAGTACTAGGCCGGGCACCACGGTGCAGAGACCCCACCAGTCCATCCGTACGTTCCGATCTCCATCCCCAAGGTGTGCGGGGATCGTAAGGAAGCCAAGGACTACGACAACCCCGACAAGCATAGCGCCGATCCAAAAGAACCATCGCCAGCTGAGGTACTCGCTTGCGACAGCGGCAATGACTATGCCGATGTAGAAACCAATGCAGGCGCATGCGCCGTATAAGCCGAAGACGAGGTTCTTGCGTGGACCCGGCCGGTATATCCGCCCGAGGAGGGCAATACCCGCCGGCAGAAAGGCGGCAGAACCTAGGCCCTGCATTGCTCTGCAGATGATAAGCATAGTGGAATTCTGGCTGAAGCCGCTTATGAGCGACCACACAAATAGCCAGAGATATCCCGCTAGGAAGACGACCTTGCCTCCGTACCGGTCGCAGAAACGAGCACACGGAAGTAGAAGACAACCGGTGGTCAAATTCGGGACGCCGGCCGGCCAGGTCCGCGCCGATTCCGGAATGTGGAGCGACTCCGTAAGGAAAGGAAGAATGATGTTGAAGCCGTTAATGGTATACTCGGCCATCGTCATGCTCAAGAGGATCGCGAAAATGAAGGTACACTCCACGAGTGGTGTGGGGAGCGAGGGCGGCCGCTGGCGGCCTAGCAGCTCGAGATCTTTTGGTTCCAGTATCTCCGGGCGGTCGATCTCACGGGGCGCATCCTCTGAAGGTAGAACGCCGCCGGTGGGCGGGCGTGCTCTGCTCATGATGGAGTTAAAGAGCAAAACGGTCGGCGATTCACCATATGCCCGAGCCGGAAAACGCATCAAATAGCCTGAAGCTGGCGCATGTCTCCCTCATCGGTCCTATGAGTTGCGACCATCTGATGGTAGTTATACGCCTCAGAGGATAGAACTGTACAGCACAACTGAAGGGCCTTGAACGGCCAATGACACATAACGCAGAAATCCTAAAGGTGCGAGTTGTGACTTGGGTACCATATTGAGAAACCTCGGCCGGAAGTGTCTTTCAACTGACGCTAGACTAGAGAGGTTGGGCTTTGACGACATCTTGGTGGGGATGAATTACTGTATTATCGGTGAGGCACCTATCAAATATTCTCATAGATCGCAGAATTGACAATCGCTATGTAGTCATCAAGGTTTGACCTCAGCACAAGGTTTTGTGGAGTATGAAGTTTATGCTAATATATATAAGGAGAGGCGAAAGAGAGGTCCGTTATAGGGGGCCATTTACCACCAATCATGATCAGCATGCGCAGTTTGCGCCTTGGCTACTAAAAAGGGTCGTCTAACGAGAAACCTTGAAAAATTCATAAAACTATGGATTACAACTCCAAGGGGTATTCTTCGTTAGTTGCCTCCACCATGTCCACCGTAGGATCAGGTAGAATCTCATACACATTTTATGGGAGCAAGCATGTTATGAAGGTTTTGTCAGTGCTTGCCGCTATCGCGAAGTGACGAATATCGACCTTGGCCGAAATGACAATGTAAATTCCGTACGATTTCTTTTGGGTTTGATATTCTGGCCTTATACGGTACACGTTGTCCAGAGAGTCAACTAACGAATAATACCCCTGGGAGCTGTACATTGCTATTCGCGCTTTTTCAAATGTGACTAATAATGACTACCGGTTAAGCCGGAGGCCGGGTTAGTTCATGCCGCAAGGATTGAGCCCCCTTATCATGCATCGAATGAGGAGGTTATGTCTCCGTGCCTGGTACTCACCTAGCCTCCTTGCTGCAATCCCGTGCAAAAAGTATCTAGGGGCTGTTATTACCAAATTGGACAGTATCCGCAAAAACCGACTTACTCTACGTAGAAACGCCACAGGTCTTCAAGGGAATTAAAGCATATAGCTTTTTAAGCAAAAACCTTCAATGCATATAACTAGTTTTTAGCGAACAAAAATTCCTAGGTTGTGCTAACGAAGGTTAATGTTTTAAAAAACTATGCTTAATATGCGTGTGCCGGGTAAAAGAATACATATGCGTGTAATGGTAAAAGTGTAAAGCTGGGTAGATATGTATCTAAATGCTACGTTACAACTAAATGGATTACCTGACAGCGCCATTCAGGTTGTATGCGTAGCTATGTAGCGCTGTATTTGCGAATTGCTGTCCATTTTGCTAGTAAAAGACCTAGGTGCTTTGTACCAGATCGCTTCAATAAGGCAAGGTTGGACCTACTTCATTCGTAAGCAACAGGCATGTCGTGATGTCTATGATGGAATTCGCCAGAAGTATCAGCTACCATCTGGACATTGCCGTCTCGTACCCATTGCTACCTATACTCGTACGTGCCCCTCCCCATGCATAATCTCTCCAGTACTCTCTTGAGCTAATGGATAGTTTCTTGAAGTCCACCTAAGGCACACCCCTGGGTAACCCTATTCCTGTCGTGCTCAAGAAACGCCGTTCTACCTGCAGAACCTCCGGGAGCTACCTACGGCCTGACGGGACCCTGGAGTGCTGGTTTCCTTATTGCGTTGGTTATGCGGCTGCTTCCGCTGGCTGCAAAAGCTCCCCGGAAGTGGACATTAACCCAAATATGGCTTTACCTAAATGTCATAACTGCAGAAGACGCCGGTTACGCTGCGACCGTTCTGTCCCGGGATGTAATAAATGTGCCGCTACTGGCCAAGAGTGCCTTGGATATGGTCAGCTTTACCGTTGGACGAATTCTATGGCATCCCGTGGCCGGATGACGGGGAAGAAGACATTCAACAAGTCATACTCCGATTCATACGATGGCGCCGAACTAGCTGCGGTCGAGACGAAGTGCTGGAGCAGCTGTGACGGTGTGGAACCTCAGAGACTATATATCCTCGGAACGCCCTTGATAGATCCAGTATTCCAAGACCTTGATTGCGCATCTAGATATTACCTAAGTTACTGTGAGTAGATTTCATTGGTAAAAGTTCATGTAGGTGCAGGATCAGTAACTAAATATGCCTAGTTGCATCCCGATTTTGCCGGGACCTTGTCGTCCACGACTCGCCTCTGCAAGGGGCCAACCCCTTTAGGGAGCTCATCCCTCTGTCTGGAGCGCACATGTTCCTACGGCATATTATTATCGCTACTTCGGCTCTGCACTTCTCCAACCTTACCCGTTCCGCATCTTCTACTGAGAAAGGACTCTGTCAGACAGCTGCAGCCGCTCTCTTTGACGCCTTAAAGGCACGGCATGAAGCCATCAAGTCCCTGCAACAAGTTCTCGAGCGCCGAAAGCAGCTCGAAGTTGACCAGGACAATTCCGGAGAGACCGATGCCTTACTAGCGACCGTCGTATTTTTCATCAATTTTTCGCTTATTGACGTTGGTAGAGACGGCTGGCGAGCGCATATGGAAGCTGCCGGGCGACTTGTTGAATCGCGCTGCCTTCCGGTCGATACTCCCCAGTCGCTTTCAGTCGACACTACCCAGTCGGATTGCTTGATACCATCACCGTTGGATGACAAAGGGTCCGATGGAGCGCTATCTCTAAACGCCGCGGCAAGCAAAATGCGATATGTTCCTCTGCCGCGATCTGTTTCTCCGACGCGGCCTCCTCAATCAACAGCCGTCGATTGCGTGATGTCAGACTTTGTAGCCTATTATATCTGGAATAGCACACTTGAGACACTCACCTTTTCTACTCGGCAACCCGGCTACCATATCCCTTCCATCGAAATAGATCCCAGCAGTATTCTTCCGCTGCTTCTACGCACAGAGGCCAACAGTTATCACTCATGCCCAGCGCGACTGCTCCTCCTTATACTACGGACATCGATCCTAGCGAGAGACATCCTATCTAATCCGTCCAGCTTACCCATGCCCAGTCAACTAGACACATGCGCGGATATTCTTGCCGAGATGAATTGCTTCGACACACAGGCTTGGGCTAATGAAATCTACGCTAGGAATCTCATGGCTTTCGGTGATGTGGATAAAATTGAGATTCACCTTCGCGCGCACATTGCTACGACATACCGGACGACTGCATGCCTTTACATGCTACTGATAGCGCCCGGCCTTCAGAGCTATATGCGCAGACGAGCGCAGTCTCGCGCCGCTGGAGACGATCATCTACCGACTCTCCTAAACACCGAAGACTACGCGGCTACGACACTAAAACTCCTGTCTTTCGTCCCGGCGGACAGCCCCTTATTCAAGTACACCACATGGCCGGTATTCATGACAGGGGTCGAGACCGCACTGCCGGAGCGAAGAGCTTGGGTGATGGGGAGAATGCAGGCGATGCTAGATCTCTGTCCGTGGGGTATGCTAACGGCGGCCATGGAGACTCTGACGGAGATATGGCAGCTGAGGGATACTGCCACAGCGGCGAGCGAGGGTGGCGACTGCGTCGTGTCAGGAGATGCGCCGGATACGGAACAGTCTCCTAAGATGAATTGGCTGGTACGGCTGCGAGGCTTGAAGATCGATTGCCTGATAGTATAAACATGAAGCAGCCGGATCGCAATGGAGGAGACATGATATCTAAGGAGAAGTTATTATATGATGGATGACGCGCAGCCGATCTCAAGAGTTGCCCGTCTTGATGGGCATGCTCTAGGTCTTTAGCGGTAGCTCGTCCATGACCATGATTGCAATGCGGGATACTGCGCATTAGATATCGTACCTTTCGCCTCTGGGAACGGCGTTATTTACTTATCGCCAATATAGTAAAAATAAGTTGGCGTTAGCTATGAGAGCACGCGGTCTTGGCACGTTAAGCGAGCGGCGCTGTGAACCCCTCACCCCACTGTATGGAGAGAATGCTGTACGTAATGACCTCCAAAACTGATAACCCAACTCAATAGAGTAGGTAGTCCACAGCTGTACCCATGGAGCCCTACAATATGTGCATGTATATCTGGATGGTTACACTAAAGCCCGTCGGCTGCATTCTCGGTTCCATGATCCTCTTTAACCTTAACATGTCCCTTCGCGGAGAATGGAGTGTAGTTCCGTACAAAGTGGCAGGTTCTAGGTTACTGTAGGCGACGAGCGAGCTAGAGGACATTGGCACGTGGCCGAGGGAGATCATCTCGTCTTTTTGGCGCTAAGTACATACGTACCGGTACTACGTCGTAGGGACAAGTCTAAATACTATTAAGGGTGCTTTCCATGAACAAAGTTTTTCGAACTCTATGTAAATCAGAATTCAGTATAGCAGTAGCGTTGGACCTGACGCTAGAGAGTACCCGACAGGGATGTTAATGCTCAGCTGGATGCTCAGCACTTTTAGTGCCGCGGGATGAAATTGTCGCCGGCCTATAGCTCGGTCAAATTCTTTTGTATCTCAACGCAGTCCCAACTTCTTCTCCCTTCGTTTCAAGGAGACTCGCACCTTGAATAAGTTTGGTATCAGCAGGAGTTCGAGTATTTCGTAGTTATTTTGCAACTCAGAAGCCTCAGTTCGCTCTTGTGGGTTGCCTGAGCAAACTGATAGCACGCACCTCCATTGCTTCTCGGTTAGCTATGGCTCATGTCTCTCAACCGGACAAGTCTTTGAGCGATGTCGGCGCTGAAGACGTGGCCGCAGAAAACCAGGATGTTGAACAGCCGGCGAACACCGACTATGACATCGACCGTGTCGAGAGAGTGTACAGGAAGCTTGACCTCCGGATAATTCCAGGTATGTCGACTTGGACCGGAACAGGGGTCTCCGTATATTGCTGCCGAAGCTAATGTCTGGCACCTTGACAGCTTTCTGGGCTCTCTACTTCCTCTGCTCTGCTATACGCTCCAACATCGGGCTAGCGCAGACGATGAATGCGGATGTCGGCCATGACCTGATGACCGTGTTGGGCCTCACGCCTAAGGACGTATCGACTACCCTGACGCTTTTCTACGTCTCATATGTCATCTTCGATTGTCCCTCCAACCTCATAATGAGCAAGCTCAGCCCACGGGTCTGGATGTCGCGCATAGTTTTTGCAGTTGGTGTCATCGGCGTCTGCTTCACCGCTGTCAGAGATGCCTGGAGTGTCAAGTAAGCACCGTTGCCCGCTCTCGGAGAAGGTTGCTGACCGTCTCAGACTATTGCGCTTTCTCCTGGGTGTGGTTATTGCCGGTATGTGGCCGGGCATGGCCTATTACCTGACGTTATTCTATCCGCCTTCCCGGACTGGCAAGAGAATCGGCTATTACTTCACTGCTTCGCAGGTCTCCGCTTCTGTTGTCGGTCTTGTATCGGCTGGATTCCAGCTTATGGATGGGGCGGGCGGGCTCGTTGGTTTCCAATGGATGTTCCTCATCTACGGGCTCTGTGGTATTGTTCTCGGTGTAGTCCTTCTCTGGTGGTTACCCGATCGGCCGTTACCCCCTGGCGAGAAACGGAGCCACTCCCGTTTCCTGAAATGGGTTCCTCCATCTCCCGAAGCTCTTTCCGGCGAGGATGCTTTAGTCCACTACGAGGACCTGAAGCGAGTATATCATCCAAGACCGTGGACTCTAAAGGACCTGGGGTACGTGCTCATAGATTGGAGGCTCTGGCCACTGACAATGATGTACTTCGGAGTCGTTGGCGTCGGTATTGGGACGCAGATGTACGGTACCGTGATTATTCGCGGCATCAATCCCAGATTCACAGGGGTGCAGCTCAGTTTGCTGTTTGCACCCATCTGGATTGTAAGTTGTCGACCCTTCGTCAACGGCGAACCCACTGCTAACATTCGAAGATGGACCTCATCGCGATTCTGCTCGTCACTCCTATCGCTGATCGATTTCACCGCCTCCGGCCGGTTTTCTTCTCCTGTGCCACCTGCATTCAAATTGCTGGCCTTTTGACCACCACTTTTGCTCCCGTCTCAAACCCCTGGGCACGGTATGGTGGACTGCTGATGGTGGGATTTGGCCTTGGCCCCACAGTGCCCACCTGCATGACCTGGACAAACGAGATCTTCCAGCGCCGTCATGGCGAGGTCGGTGTAGCGGCAGCTTCGGCTCTGGTTTCGGGTCTGGGGAATCTGGGGAGTGTCACTACGACCTATGCTCTTTACACGGGCTGGCCCGCAGATGCTGCTCCTGGCCCACACCAGTTCCGAAAGAGCAATCTGGTCATGATTGCCATTCTTTGTATGAGCATTCTAAGCAGCGCTCTCATGTTCGTGCTATTAAAGCTGTTCGGTAACGAGCCGAGCCGTAAGATCATCGACAGTGGGAGTTCCTCGCTTGTGGACCCATACGATTTCCAGGATGGGGCAGCGCGCCGCGAGGTGCACCAACGCGGCTTCGGTCGTATGTGGTGGAACAAGAGTTCCTAGACCTCTGATTCAGATCCGATATGACAAGGCTGGAATATCTATAGTCCCACAATTCAACATCCGGGTCGATGATTCGTGACCAGTTTCTCGTCACTAGCGCAGATAAACTCATCAGGCAGCTCAACCTGCCCTTTCCAACCGATCCATTCCCCTACTCGCCTTTTACCCTTCCATTCTAGATTTATTCCTGTATTTCTCATTGAATTTAGCCTGCCCAGCGTTCGACACGCTGATCACTCGAGTATCGGCATCCTTCACTGCCTTCATCGCCCTCACGACAGGTAAGGGGTGGGCTGGTAGACTGATCCTCGGGACTGCGAAAGTGCCGCTGCGCCATCGCTGACATAAATCAGCGTTTTAGGACTCGAGGCGAACGGGGCGACAATGCCGGAGCGCTATCGCAACTGTTTCGTCTCACGGGAGCATTTTTTTTTTTCCTGCATTCCTTTTTTCCCGTGTGGACTCGGTGATTTGAGCGGCATTCTTTTTGATTTCCGGCGTTGCATGATACCCCCATATGTGTTTTGTTGAATGCGCTGTCATTCGAGGTTCCTTTTTTTGTTGGTCTCAACCCCCCTGCGAAACAACAAAAGAAGGACTCGCCGGCGAAAGTGCTCCTACGCCATCGCTCGGGACGGCGTGTTGCAGCCGAGGTCGGGACCGGCGACAATGCTTCTGCGCTATCGTCTGGGAGCTCGCCTCGTGGGCATCTGCTGACACACGGTTTTGCTTTCTGGTTCTTGAGAGAGATACGTATACGTAGAGGTCTGAGAGGAATGAGTGCCCATGAGGTGCTCCAGTTGTTTGAAATACGCTTGGCTGTACATTCGTTACGCTGTCATTCCAATACACAGCGTTAGTTGGCCTTGCGCATCCTCGTCTACTCGTGTGGTCTTCTGTTCGGACTGTGATTTACCGTGTCTAAGCTCCTCTCTAGATGTTTCAGCCGTGAATACTTTGAGTGTGCTCTCAATCCAAACTGCTTCTTAACGCTTCAATATTGGAGCATTCCTTTTAAACAGTCGATCCTTCGATGGCAGAATGAATTCTCATTTCTCGACCTACAGGCTCCACTCTGAACATCCTTGTCAACATAACTCGAAAGTGCATCCGCTGGCAGCCTGCAGTAGCATGTGAAAACGGAACTTGAGCAGGACAGTTTTGAAGCATTGCTTTAACTGTACCGTCATTTCTTCCGCGATGACACAGTGAACAGGTAGTCTTCAACACGGAATTCTCGCCGGTCAGAATCAAGCCCGCCTTACCTGTGGAGCCGGCTGCGCCTCGTAAGGATTCTAAATCTACCATATGTGCGGCGGCGACACAAGCTTCGGTCCTATGTTTACGTACATACACGATAGGTACGACTTTTTCTTTACTTGACTCGTATTCGATTCGATTCGATTCGCGGAACTAGAGGCTAGGCGTATGCCGCCGTTTGCACGGCGGACAAGCATGAAATTGCGAGGTTCTACCTGGACAGAGTTATGAGATACAGTAGGCACAATAACCCCCAGTGTATTCTACCATTCTACCATTCTACCATTCTACCATAAATCTCTGGCCTCCCCCTTTTCTAGGTGCTAGATTCCCCCTCTATTTTTATCCGTTGCTCCCAAGATCGTTATTCTCACGCTACTGCGCCTAGTACCGAGTTGAAGTGGTTGAACAGTCCGCGGGGGTCGTACTTTGCTTTGAGATTGCGCAAACGCTCCAATCTCCAAGGCTCGTACCCGTACATTGACTGCAAAGGCTCGTCTCCGTGAGCATAGTTCACATAAACATGCTGCTTAGGGAAGCCCGAGTGCTGAGTGGTCTGATCGCGCCACTTTTTCCCCCACTCATCTACAGCGGCGCTGACATTAGAATCAGTAAAGATACCCTGAAAGAGGACGAGGATATCAGCGTGATTGCGATTGGGATAAGCTGTCTCCGACGCGTTTTGCGCCCTCATAGCTTGCTGCGCGAAAATCTCGTACAACACAGTCGACCTGGCTGCTAGCGGATTATCCCTAACGAAATCCACGTATGCACTGTAAACCTCTCGGGTGAGAGGTATGTCAAACAGTTTTGCATTCGCCGTGTAGACATTGACCTTGAGTTGATCCGCATCGATTTCACTGGAAGACTCCGACCCGCAGGCTACGTCGATGAAGCCACCGACCGCTACATCTGAGAACTGATCCCAGCGAACCATTGTCTCGTTCAGAAATGTGCGTTCGATCGCTGTCTCTGTTGAGCTGGCGAAACGGGCCGTGAATTTCTCTCCTTCGGCCGAATCACCGAAGTACGCAAGACCAATAAAGAGCTGAGTCTAATGGCATGATTAGCGGTGTTCCAAAGACCAAAGTATGACGGACAAGTACTCACGGAATTAGTGGTTGCGTTAGTGAACATCACGAAATCCATGCCAAGCTCTGCAGGTTGGGTGGGGATTATGTCGTTCAAAACGCGGACAACCCCTTCGAGGGACTGGTCGGTGAAAGCCATGTCAGCGTTATAGACCCGGCCACCGTTTGTCTGAGGCCAAGTCTTTAATGTAAACTCGAGGAGGATCCCAAAGTTATGGCCAGCTCCCCGCATAGCCCAGAACAGATCCGAATTCTCAGTGGCAGATGCATTGATAATAGTGCCATTCCACAAGGCTACGCGCATACTGACGATTGCGTCTATGACTAGGCCGTACTTTCCCTGGAGCCATCCGTGACCACCACCCACTGTGGTTCCTCCGACACCGACACAAGCACTCGAAAGCGCTGCCCGCATTTGCGTTAGCTCTCAAACAATCTGTACAAGCACGGCGGAAGGAAAGCGTGGAGAAGAGGGGACTGACGCAATTCTCTGCCAGCCGCGTAAGCTGTCGTCCAAATATCATGGAAATGAGCCCCAGCACCGACAGAAATGGTCTGCTCGGCGCCGTTAAAGGTGACGTTTCTGAAGTTCGTAAGGTTGATTGCGACACCATCGTGGACGCTGGCCAGTGTGATCGTGCTCCCATGGCCACCAGACGTGGCCAAGAACGTGATATTGTGTTCCGCCAAGTACTGCAACTATGCGTGATGTTAACTCCTATGCTTGAAAGAACTCAATTTTCTCACCTACACCAGTTTTGACATCCTGTTCCGTGGCCGGGAGAAACGCAACGCCGAAAAGTGGAGGGTTCCAGTCGGACCAGCGGTAGGTATCGGCCTCCCAACTAGGACTACCAGGATATGATATTGAGGCACTAGATGAGATAGTGAAGTTCAACGACAATGATGGCTTAGCAGCCCTTTTCTCTAAGAGTTGTACAAGGTCTTTACCACTGCTAGCCTGCCATGTGGGTATAGCAACAGTAATCCAGGCCAAAGCCGCCCAGATGGTCAAAGTGACGCGGGACAACATGAGAAGAATGTCAAATGCAATAGAAATTCCAGTGTCAGCAGAATTGAAGTAAAGTCGAGTGCGTGAAATTCTTTGGCTTAGAGGACTTCTCCGTGCTTTTATGTCAGAAAACAAAAGCAATGCCTGGTAAACATGAGCAGCGTAAGCGTAGTACAGCTGTCAGCCGGTCAAAGCTGAATGATATGTCAAATAAGGCTTACAGGTGAGGCTGATCCTAGAGCTGAGTACTCACCTTCTAATTATATACCACCCCCTACCATTATGGGATCCCCGAGTAGCCTGGAAAACGTCTTCGGGGATTCCTCCCCCAGACATGGCGCTGACGAAACTTTTGGAATCAAAGGATTCTATATTACGTGGAATTACAGCCGAAGCCCGAGTCAAGCTAGTCAGCTGAGGCGATGATGTCCTTTCCAGGGATTTTATGCTGAATGGAGCGTAACAATCGGGCGGAGGTGTAGAATCAGCTTGTAGTTCGAAATATCTCACTCAACATTGTTTAATCGCGCCGTTCGTGCAGTGCTAATTCAGACAACTTTTGACGAGTCATTGGCTTAAGCTTTTCTCGCAAACTGGAAGCACGTAGTATGCAAGGCAGTGTAACCTGAAGTGCGGCTGTTTCAAGGGCCAAGGAAGGGCCTACATATGCAATGTCTAGAATCTGACTACCCCCTGAAGCTCTATTTCTCCCATGACGTATTTGAGACATGCAGACATTGTTTGGAGTGGTAGAGAGTCTCTAGGTTGGCCCTACCGCTTGCGACCACCCTCAAGAAGCTAAACACGTGCCCCTATTCTAACAGTGTACATCAATTTACAAGGCAATTCACCATCAACTTATGATATTACCAAATGCGTTTTTGTTCCAACCTTCATGGCTCTATTCTTCTTTTATAAAGAGACGTGATGGGCCGCCGTGTATAGTCATCTCTAGGAACTTGCACAAAATTATGCGCTGGTTCAAACCTATCGCTTGAGTTCCAGAGGGGCGGCTACTTCAGGTTGTCTTGGAGGAAGTATATGTAGAGAGTATAGATTGTTTGGTTCTAGTTGAGTCTGTTTCTGATCTCTACTGTCAAAGCTTCCTTTAAGAGATGAACATTTGTTTTCCGACTGCTCCCCACTTAGCTCTACGTCGGTGCCAATGTATGCATAGATCTCTCTTAAATTAAAGCCACTGCTTGTTTTTGTACTTCGAAAGGAAAGCGCCTCCATCTCCCTGTTCCAGGCTGGAGTTGGCGACAACCGACAAGACAGCCTTAACGGCCTGCTCCGGGGTATCCGGGCCCTTGAAGTTGGGCGCGTACTTGCTGAACTTGGCCATCAACGCTACCCACTTGGCTTTCTGCTCTTCCGTTGCTGTAAAGGAATGTTTAGTAAGGAACTATAGCGCTTCTAGATCGCGAAACGACAAGGATGAAAACGAAACGTACGCTCTTGAAAGTGGCCCACCTCCACCAATCCTGGGCAAACGCTCAGGAAAAGTACGCCGTACTTTTTGTACTGGGCGTTGAACTTCGCCGTCATCATGTTCAAGGCCGCCTTACTGATGGCGTACAGAGACTGTGCTTCGAGTTCATACTCGTTCGTCCAGTCTATATCTCCCAAGCCACTAGTAATGGCCACGACCTTCTTAGCCTTTCCTTTGAGGATCAGTGGCAGGAATGCGCTGTATAGGTGGATGTAGGCGAGCACATTGGTATCCATCAGCTGGTGGAATTCATCAGAGAGCTGCTCAGGCTTTTCCGCTCTGCTCAGATTGCGCATGGCTACGTTAGCTAATCCCGACAAGCCCCAACCAGAAAGCTAAAGAAAATCAAGAAAAACAAGGCAAGGAATCGCCGCATACAAAGTCCCCAAGCCATCGAACGCATCGAAATCCGTAATATACGCTGCACTAGCGAAGAGGTAGTCGAGTCCTCCTCCTAGAATTGCTTCAGCCTCGGCGGCAGCTTTCTAACAACAGGGCCAGCCAGCATTAGCAGTTGACAAATAGCCCAATGCCATCTGATTATGGTGTTTGGTTCGCCCTCTCACCTTCAATGTGTCACGCTTAGACAGATCGGCGTTCAAAATAGTGATGTTCGACCGTCCGCTTAGTTCTTCTGCCACTCTTTTGTCGGTTGGTGGCTTGTTGCGGACGATGCCAATGACGGTATTACTCGGGTCACTTGACAACTGCTTCATCAACTCCCACTATGGGACTCGGTCAGGCTGTCTTGACGTTTCAGGGAACGAAATCGATTCCAACTTACCCCCAGACCTCTTGAAACCCCGGTGATAGCGTACGAAGGCATCTTGAACGAGATGGAAACACAATTAGACGAGTATGAAAACGGAGTAAGGATTGGGATTCTACGCAATGTGGTTCCGTTCAGCTACATTTACCTGGGCTATGTAGTGTTATCACCCCCCGTGTACCCGACGTCATAGAACTTAACTGTATCCGATTGGATGGTTTTAAATCCGATAATATTCCCGCTTCGATGTACCCGAAGTCGACTTTGGTTATCGACCAATTAGCTGTAGTCAGTCTCGAAACGCTCGGCGATGTTGTATACCTCCCAGGCCAATAGTTTTAATCCCGACAACACAGTGTACCCATTGTCGGCATGGATTTAATAATCGCTAGGATGCAATCAACTTCTTAGATTCCAGTGACAGTAAAGCCTCTGAATTTCAGCGGAAAGTGTCGCAGTCTTCGCCATGACAGATCCTCGTTCTAGGGATGAGATTCTCGAACTCGCCACAAGAGCAAAACATGCTGTACATAGCCCTAGCACTTTCATGACGGAGCTGCTCGTGCAGCAACAACAGTATACTTGTCTACACTGGCTCTGCCATTTCAACATTCTCAGTCACATTCCCGTCGCTCCATCTTCTCTTTCGTACTATGACCTGGCCCAGGTTTCTGGTGTACCTGAAGGTGCATTGAGGTCAGCTACGAGAATGGTCATGACCATGGGCTTTTTGTGCGAGACGGCTGATGGGAATGTTTCCCACAACGCTCTTTCGGCACCATTCGTGGAAAATAACCATCTCATGACGTGGCTATTACACATGGTCAATCATACAGTCCCGTTCTCGAGAGCATTTGTTCGGGCTACGGAGAAATATGGCGATTCCGAAAAGATAAACGAGACAGCCTTTAACATCGCATTCGATACTAATCTCCCGTACTTCCCATATCTTAAGTCTCGGCCGGATCTCGAGGCGGAGTTCGACTCCTACATGCAAAGCCAATCCAAGGTTCACCATGGTGCAAAAGTCGAGCATCTGTTGGAAGGCTTCGACTGGGGATCTCTCGGGGAAGGGTCACAGGTCGTCGATGTTGGAGGCGGCAGTGGCGGCGCTTCACTTGTGGTCGCGCGGGTTTTCAAGACGCTGCGTTTTGTGGTTCAGGACCAGGCCACTCCAATTGACCATGCCCGGAATCAGAAGGCCAAGGCAGCTGACGATGAGGTGTGGCAACGAATCGAGCTACAGGAGCATGATTTCTTTGACCCGCAGCCGGTTATAGGCGCTGATGTATATCTGCTGCGGATGATCATACACGACTGGCCGGATGAAAAGGCCGTTCGGATTTTGCAACAACTCGCGAAAGCCATGAAGCCTGGAAGCCGAGTTCTAATAATGGATATGGTTATCCCTACACCCGGATCGGGCCCGATACTGGTTGAGGCTGCGTTGAGGGAGAAGGATCTTTGCATGCGGCAGGTGTTTAATGCCAAAGAGCGGGAGACCGGAGACTGGCACAGGTTGATCCACAAAGTCGATCCTCCTCTACGAATAAGGGCCATTAAACGGCCAGCCGGGAGTCAGCATTCCGTTGTTGAAGTGGAACTGGATCGTGATCGTCGTGGAGATTCGACGAATGGCATGAATCACTAGGATTATTCGGAGGACAACTCAAATGAAAACATTTATGTATTGAGAAAACCGAATACCAGATATTCTTATATACCATTTCATCTGAGGTCGTGGGACTAAACCTGAGCATATCGTAGTAGTATCCGCTATCTAGACATTCGTACTAACTTTATAGATATGTATTGTCAAAGCAAGAATATCTGCATTCACTTGATTCGTGGAACATGATAAATGATTTTAATCGACATTCAATAGTAAACGATGTCTTCACTTTCACCTCCTGCGTCCCTCCACCTCGCAAACGCCTTCTTGACATTCTCCGCCCCCTTCTCCGCGTAGCCTGGCCCGGGGTGCGCGGGTGGTATTACAGCTGGATCCCCCGCAATCCAGGCCACAGGAGCGCTGCCCGTTCCGCGATACAGGCGATTGAGTTCCTTCACATCAGCTGGATCAAAAGCCCGTCCAAAAATGATGGCGCGCGGCGGCTTGCTGTAGTCATGGCTGCCAATGTGATTAAGACTGGGTGACTTTGGCCCTCTCCCAGCGATGAGGTCACCGAGATTGGCCTTCGCATCTTCGAACGAGTTGATGAAATGAATAACTGTCCGTTGAGTACAGTCAGTTGTATTGTTTTACGGTGGGAAGAGGGTTAGGGGGTGCGAACCCTGAATTTCAGGCTGAATCAGCGGGGTGACTTTCTCCCCCACCGCAAATGTCTTGCCGCATAAGATAGCAGGGATCGGCTCTGTCAGCCCAGCTGCGGCTTGCTCAGCCTGTGCCTTTTTCTCAACTGTGTAGTTCTCCATGAGTGTATCCTGGCAGTTGTGAAAGACCGGTAGCAAGGAGCAGAAAAGGGGGAGGAGAGGGGAAGGAGTCAAAGATAATGAGCCAACTGCACTCCAATTTCTGGAAGAGACAAGTGCTGTACTCGCATTCGAATGCGGTATATTGCAATAGAGTGAACTCGCTCGGGTACCTTCCGGGTACCCCGGGCTTACATGCATGCCGATAATCCACGTATACCCGATCACTCTTGTACATCTCCCGAGCTTGCCTCCAATTCGTCGCCGCATCGCCGGTTATTGCGTCTTTTCACCATCGCGATATTGCTGAAAGTTACTGCGGAATTTAGAGTCGGTCTTTATGCTACCTCCGATTCAGCGTACCGTGCCAACTGCTAATGACCATGCATCCAGGTCCTCATTTGTGTGCCTGTTAGCTCGTCCTATGTCAATCTCTATTCTAAAAACACGCCTATGCCAAATCCGTCCTTGTCCTTCCTTGCTACTATTAGTTCCGCTGCAAAAATAAAATTCATCGAGTTGGATTGCAAGGGTCACCGACCATGACAATCCAGCAGTACCAAACGATCAAGCAAGGTGGGCCGTTCGCCCTGGTCACGGCACCCTCCCCCAAGCCTGGCAAGAATGAAGTCTGCATCCGACCTCGGGCAGTGTCGCTGAATGCCATTGATTGGAAGAACCTCTTGTTCGGTGCTCTCGTCCCGTCTTGGCCGGCTGTCCTCGGCATCGAGGGTGCTGGCGTCGTGGAGTCGGTCGGAGATGGCGTCACGTCCTTTAAGCCTGGGGATGAGGTAATGAATTGGGTTCAAAGAAGCCAATTTAACGGTGCATTTCAAGAGGCCTACACCGCCCAGGAGGTTGCCGTTGCGAAGAAGCCGGCAGCTTTGAGCTTTGAAGAGGCTACTTCGCTCCCGTGAGTGCTGATCTGTAGAGCTTGACAAACATGTTGCTAGGTCACAAACTAATCCCCGCGCGTCCATGTAGAATCGGCTATCTCACCGCGGCAGGAGCGATCGCTATTGGATTGAAGGTCCCCTTTCCCGGTCTCTCCAATGCGGACACCACCAGCGAACCGCCTCAGTCAATCCTCGTCCTTGGCGGCAGTTCTGCCGTAGGTTCTGCCGCGATTCAACTCCTACGCATCGCGCTGCCTTCTGCAACCATCATTACCACCAGCTCGGTTGCTCACCATGCCCACCTCAAGTCCCTGGGTGCGTCGACGTGTCTCGAGCGAGCTGTTCAACAGGACATAGCTGCTCTGAAAGCTGCAACTCCTGGCGGGGCAGGAGTAGATGCCATAATTGACGCAGTTGGCGCTGGCGTTGAGGCACCAGCCGTCTATGGCGCATTCAAGAGCGATGGGCCCAAATTGTACTCCCTGGTCATCACGCGTCCAGGTGTAGGGCTTCCCCAGGGCGTACAAGCAACCTGTAAGCGACCCTCAAGCAATTTCGGTGGACAGGTCCCTTAGGCCACGAGACTTTGCCTTCATAATGTTTTTACACAATCCTCCTTTCCATTATACGCTGCTGACCCCAAATTTATAGTAATCGACGGGCAATACATTTTAGACAAAGAACCAGGGGCTATGAATTACCTCAGCAGGTTGTTAGAAGAGGGCAAGTACAAGTTACCCCTCAAGATCGACGTGGTCGGAAAGGGGTTTCAGGCGATACAGAGCGGCTTAGATAGAATACCGCAGCACAGTGGCACAAAGCTTGTCGTAAGCTTGTAAACGAAGTGGAGAGCTTTCCTACCAACTTCTGTAATATGTTGTTCAATTTGTTAAATCCGTAAAATATTGACTCGGCTTTGGTGTGCGAAGTGAAAGACATATTTGCCGCGACTAGGTATTTCCCTCCAGCCATGCTGGCCGAATCGCCGAATTTCTTGAGGTGGCCTTCGGCTGACCGTCGTTACGCAGAAATATATTGACCAATCATTACGCACGCAGGAGAAACATTAAATTAGACGTTACCGTCTTGGCGATGAAGAAGACGGTCTTATAAACATCATTGCATGTGCACAAATGACTATTGTCCGTAGCGGGCAATTCATGTATCATCGCAGTGACCCAGGTGAATTAGCATGGCATTACAGAATCGCAGATCGGAACTCTAGGAATTGAGACAGAAGGTGAGGCTACCCTGCAAAGATTTGTATGGGAAAACGTTTAGGGGAGACTTAGGGCGTGTTCGGGACACTTCAACAACGCGTATTTGTGGGGAATCAACAACATCTTCAGCAAACCGTTCGAGTCCATCAATATTAGCATTTCCACTTTTTTTCTGCTGAAAATTGCTGATTTTCTTGGCGGGCTTGGACGAATTATGTTCAATCAACATGTTGATTTTTCGGTGGTGTTCGGGACACTTCAACAACTGATATTTATGGCCCGTGCCAGCCCTGTCAATCAGCAAAACGTTAATGAATTTGCTAATGCTAATGTCTTTATTATTTTAAGTATTGTTTTAATCGGCTAATTTTAACGAATGGGTTTTGGTTTTAATTAATCCTATTATTTGGTAATATAATTAAATCATTATTATTTTTTAATATATATAATATTAAATATAATATTAATATTTTTATTTAACAAAATACAATATATTTAAAATAAAATCAAAAATATATTAATAAAAGAATATTAATTTATTTAAAAAATAAAAAATATTAAAAAATATTTATAAAATAATTTAATTTTTTATACCAAATTAACGATTAATATCAAAATCTTTTAAAATTAGAGACTTTGAGAAAAAAATAATATTTTATTTTTAATATAAATATTATTTTATTAATACAAATTTACGTAAAAAGCTTTCCGGGTTTATTAATTATTATTTATACCCGATAATATTATATTAAAATTATGAAAGCTTTTATCGATTTTAAGCCTTTTTAAATAAATTAAAAGCAGAATTTAGCCGAAAATAATAATTAATTATATATATGTTATTTAGAAATTTCATTTAAAATAATAATGTTTTTAAAATTATATTAAAAATAATTTAAATAAAAAAATTTAATATTTCGAATTTTAAAATTAAAAAATATAAATATTAAGCCGTAATTAATAAATGAAATACGTAAAAGATTTTCGTAACGAAAAAATAAGTAAAACATAAATATAATTTACGTTAAAACTAATTTCGATTAGGATAATAATATTCAGGTTTTTACGGCTAAACTTGACATATAAACAAATTATTTAAAAATTAATAATATTTTTTATATTAAATTATATAATAATAATTAATCGTTATTTAGATATATTTCGAAATAATGGTTTTTCGATATAAAGCCTTAAAATATATTAAATTTTATAAAGCCGTATTCGAGTTTTTCGATAAAACTAAAGGCGAATTAATTATTAGCCTTAAAACAGATATTAACGTTATTATTCGTTCCGTTTAAAAGGTATTATAGGTTTTTTTTCGTAGAAATCGGTTACCGGCGAAAAAGCGGCTAATTCCATCGAAAAAACTAAATATATTTTTCCGTTATATCAAATACGCGTTTATTTTTATAAATACCTTATTAATAATTCGGAAACGTAACGTAAAAGTAAAAAACTTAAAAAGTATAATAATTTGCTAATAGAAAAAGGTTTTAAATAAATTATTAAAACGATAATTTCTAATAAAAATTAATCTAAAATACGAAATTAAATATAAAGCAGATTTTCGGAATTTTTAATAATATTTATATCGATTAATTTAATAATAATACGTTATTTTGCGTTATCCGGACTTAGATACGAAATAATCGTTTCGTTATTATATTTCTTAATTTAAACGATAATTTAAAGTTTTAATTATTTAAAACTTTCAAAAGAACTGGGAATATAGGCTACAAAAATCGTATACGTAATAAAAAAACGTATTTTATAATGATAACAGAGATATTACAAATTTCTTAACTACAAAAAATAATAAAAATAATAGAAATAATACGGATATAAAGCTGTAAAAATATTAAAGATATTAAAGTTATAAAAGCAATAAAAATAATTAAAGACAGAAAATAATATAAAAATATTTTTTTGGACCTTATTATTTTAAATTAAAATATTTTGTTATAGTATAATATATAAGATATCTCAATTAGAGAAATGTGAAATTCCGATATAAAATAAATATATTTCGAATTTAATAATATTTAAATTATTATAATAAAAAATAAAAAAATAATTGAAACTTTTTTCGTATTTATTAATTAATGTATAAAATCTTAATATTAAGTTTTTTTGAAATTAAGCTATAATAATAATAATAACGCTTTTATTTTATTATTTTTGCTTTTAATTCTTTTCAAAATTTTAATACATATTTTATATTTTTTTGGTAATTTTATTACGATATCTTGTAGTAAAAGAATATACGCCGCCTTATTTTTTTAGGTTCGTAAAATTATTCGCTTAATTTTTGTTATTAATATAAGCTGTTTTATTTAATTTTACAAATTTATTAAATTAATTTCGCCATAATTTAATAAGAAATGAAAAAGATTAACCGTAATATAAATATATTTTAATATAATCTTAATATATTAATAGATTTTTTTCTTAATAATTTTAAAAATATCCTTTTATTTGTTAAAACCTTTTTAATAAAGTTTCGTAATTACGTATATTTTCGAAAGTAATATTTTATTTCGTAATACGAAATAAGGATTTATTTGTTAATAACGTATTTAATATTACCGAACAGGTATATATTTTTTTAAAAATACTCAAATTATTATAATTAATTATATTATTGAAAATATTATTATAATTTATAAATCTTTCCTAATTTATTAACATGTAAATAAATGTTTTATTGAAATTATAAATAATTAATACGTTTATTAACAATTTTTTTATAATTTGTTTATATTTTTTATTTAAAAGCGTTATTTTTAATTTTAATTTTAAAATAAAAAGTATTAAATGCTTTTAATCTATTTATAAATTATAAGAATAATTTTTCGTTATTTACGATTTTTCGGTAAAAATAAATATCAATAAATTTAATAATAAAACGTATTAATATTATAAAGGCGTTTAAAATTTTATAAAAAGAATTTAAATTATAAAATAGAAAAAAAATTATTATTTTTTTGTTTATCGAAATCTATAACGTTTTTAAACTCGTATTTGTTAATAATTAATTACGTAATGCATAATACGTATTTTTTATTTTTATAATGTTTCGAAAATAATTATTTATTAAATGTAATATTCCGGATATATACGTAATATTTATTAACTTATTAATATATATTTTTATACGACAATAAAAATTAAAATGAAAAGTTACGAAAATAATAATGAAAATAATTAATTATTTTTATTAAAAATAACATATTTTTTACGTTTTTAGTATTATTATTATAATTTTTAATTATAAAAAACGTTAAATTTTATTACGAATTTGTAAAACAATAGTTACAAAGGTTTAGGTTTATAGCGTTATTAGAATATATAGCTAAAAAAATGGCTTTAGGTTAGGGCAGGGCTTTTATGTGATGATATGCACAGCTAGTCCTTATAAGGTAAATTAAGGTGTCCAAACCCTAATTGGAGATTTGGAATTGCTGACCTTTTGGTATTGTGACTAGCGTCGCACCTTCGTTATCTCACATTTTAATGCAATCTATACGTTATTCATTAGCAGTTTTAGCACTTTAAGAGCTGCTAAAGTTGAAGTAAGAGAAAATTAATATATTGATTGAATATAATTCGTTCAAGCCCGCTAAGAAAATCAGTAATTTTTAGCAGAAAAAAAGTGAAAATGCTAATATTAATAGACCCGAACGGTTCGCTAAAGATAATGTTAATTCCCTACAAATACGCATTATTGAAGTGTCCCGAACACGCCTTCTTTTATTTTAACTTTAGCAGCTCTTAAGATACTGAAATTGCTAATAGATAACGTATAGATTACATTAAGAGCCTTGCCCTAGTTTAAAACGGTTTTTTTAGCTGTATATCTTAATAACGTTATAGACCTAGACCTTCGTAACTGTTATTTTGTAATTTCGTAATAAAATTTAACGTTTTTCGTAATGAAAAATTATAAAAATAAAAAAATATATATTATATATTATATAATTAATTGCTAGCGAATATAAGTTTAAAAACGTTACGAATTTTGGTAAATAAAATAATAATAGTTTTTTATATTATAATTTAAGATTTTTTCGTTCGGCTTATAGCGGATTATTTTATAAAATTAATATTATTATTTATTATTTATTTTATAAAACCGTAAATATTTTTATAGCATTAACATATTTTATTATTAAATTTGTTAATATTTGCCTTTATTAAAAAGATCGTGAAATACGAATTTTCTTTTATAGTATGTAAATATATTAAAATATTTAACGGTTTTTATTTTAAAGTTAAGATTAAAAATAACGTTTTTAAGCCAAAAATAAAAGGAATTACTAAAAGAATTATTAATAAATATATTAATTATTTATAATTATAACAAAAACCTTATTTATATATTAACAGACTAAAAGATTTTGCAAATAACGGTAAGATTTTTAATAATATAGTTAATCGTAATAATTTCGTAATCTTTAAACGTAAATACCTACTTAATAATATTAAATGCGTTATTAATAAGCAAATCCTTTTTTATATTACAAAATACGTTATTATTTTCGAAAATAAACTTAAATGAAGATAAAATTACGTATATTAGAAAAGCTATATAATCTAAAGTATATATAATTATAAAACATTATCGAAAAGATTTTCAGCAAATAAAAAGATATTTTTTAAATTTTTTAAAAACACCCTTATTTACGTATTAATATTATATTAAAATATATTTACGTTATCGTTAATCTTTTTAATTTCTTATTAAATTATAGCGAAATCGATTTTGATAAATCTGTAAAATTATATAAAAAAACTTATATTAACGATAAAAATTAAACGAATAATTTTACGTACGTAAAAAGATAAAGCGGTGTATATTTCTTTATTATAAGATATCGTAATAAAATTGCGAAAAAATATAAGATATATATCAAATATTTAAGAAAAATTAAAAGCGAAAATAATAAAATAAAAACGTTATTATTATTATAATAAGTTAACTAAAAGAAAAGCTTAATATTAAAGCACAATAAATTAATTAATAAATACGAAAAATATTTTAATTAATTTTGTAAATTTTTTGGTTATAATAATTTAAATATTACTAAATTTGAAATATATTTATTCTATATAGAAATTTAACATTTTTCTAATCAGGATAACTTATATATTTTATGATAATAAAATATATTAAACAAAAAATCAATTTTACAATTTTTTATATTATCTTTTTAATTATTTTTACCACTTTTATATCCGTATTATTTTTATTATTTTGATTATTTTTCATATTTAAGAAATTTGTAATACCTTTATTATTATTATAAAATACTTTTTTTATTATATATACGATTTGCGCACCCTATATTTTTAGCTTTTTTGACAATTTTAAATTATTAAAATTTTGATTTATTTTTTAAATTAAAAAATATAATAACGAAATAATTATTATATGCCTAAGCTCAGAAGACGCTGTAAGATAATGGATAGCTGTAAGCTAAGTAAGGTAATCTCCGACCAGTCATTAAGCAGATTTCAAAAAATGAATATATTAAGTTATGTCTATCTGGTATTTCCTATTAGCTGCCAGATAGTAGATTTATACTAATAAGTAGATCGGTGGCTGACCGGTAACTGGTTAGTTACTAGCCTTATCTTTATAAGGGTTATATTTTTATAATTATTTCCTTTTTTAAGCTGTTAATCCTTAATAATAATATTATTAATTTGATATAATACGTTATACAAATTTGATTACGTATATTTACCGATAATTTACCGTTATATTATATTATAAGTAATTATCGTGATAATTAATATATATTATATTACGTAATTAATTATGTTCCGTTTAATTTCTTTTTATAATTTATCTTTAACTTTATTTTATTTAGTTTTTTTTCTTTTTCGCGTTCATATTTCTATTTCTTTTATGTACGCATTCTGTTTGGTTTTCCGTTTTTTTAATTTTATTTCGTTTTCTTCGTTTATTTTGCGTACTATTTTCGTTCGCTATATTTTTTTCTTATAACAAATTCTAAAAGAAATAATATTTTGATATTAATAAGAATTAAGATTTTTTTCACGTTATCTTTTTGATGTCGATAATACAATAAATATCAGTCGTATTACGAAAGATCATAAGCCGTATTATATTTACGTAATACAGTATTATTTTAATTACCGTACGATTTATATTTAAATTTCGTACGCCTTAAATTACGTCGTAATTAATTATTATTATAAAGCGTTTTACGCGGTAAATAATTATTTTTAATATTCTTAATATTATTATTTAATTTCCGTTTAAATTCCGAATATTTTTTAAAAATACTGCTTAAATAATTTCTTAATTCGATATCAATAATTAAAAATTAATCGACGAGCTCGAAAAAGCTTATGCTGCAAATACCTAATTCGAACGTTTTAACGTAATTACAATCGGTTGTCGATTCGACGTCTTTTGCAAAACCGAATTCGCTTTTAATACGGTTATTATTAAAAATATTATTTTTTTAATATAACGAAAATTAATTTTTAATTATTCGTTATAACTATAAAGGTTTGATTTTAATGCCGTTTTATAAATTTACAAATTTAAGTCCTTTTTATAAGTATTACGGTTTTTTTATTGTTCCGCAATTAATTTCTAATTAAGCATAATTTTAAGGTATTTTTATAAGTAAAATAATTTTCGAAAGCCGTTATACCGTTACGTTTCGTGTTTACGAATATGTTTCGCCCGTTTTTTAATATCTTAATAAAATTTTGACATTTATTAATAACTATAATTAAAAAACGGTTTTGCTCGGCAAGGATATTATTAAACCTAAATATATTAAACGTTTTAAAAACAGCGCTTTATTTTCGACTAATAACAAATTATATTCCGGTTATTTAAATTTCTTCTTTCGTAAAAAATAAACTTTTTTTAAGTTTTTTTCGAGTTTTACGCTAAATAAATTTAATAAATATATCCGGTTTTTATTATTGTATATTTTTTGATTATTTTCCGATATTTTTTATTAATTTTTTAATACGTTTATTAAAAGCTAAGTAATACAAGGTTTAATAATTAAGCGCAAAATTTTATTTTTAAGATAAAAATTATTTTTTTACGTTATTTAGAAGTGTTCGACTGGCATACGATAAAGTAATTATTTGCCAAAAACTTAAAAATAATTATATAACCAAATAATATTTTAATATCGCTTAAAATTATTTTTTATAATTTTTATAATTATTTAGTAATTAATTTTCGATTAATTTATTATTACCTTATAATTTTTAAGTTATTTTATTTCTTATATACGTATTTAATTTTTTTTCGTAATATTATAATATCTTAAACGCGTATTCGAAATATTTTCGAAGTTTTTACGTATTATATTAGGCAGGCCAACCTTTTTATTTAATTAGATATTTACGTTGCCCTTAATTATTTTAGTAATAAACGATATTCTTTATTACTTGTTTTTTTTATTTCTTTATTAGGTCTAGTAACGCTATTTAAACGTTTTTCTATTTCTAATTATATTACGGTTTTATTAAAAATATTGGAAATATATTATATATTCGTTAATATTTAATTAAAAAATTACTTTATATGTTTAAAAGCTTATATACTCTTTAATCGTAATCTAAATATAAATAAATATAATTTTTTTATTTTGAAATTTAAAATTCTTAATTAATAAATTTTCTTATTATCTTAATTAAAATGCTATAGACGTATAACGTTAATTATAATATTTATTTAGGTTATTGTTATTTCTTTTAGTATTTGTATATTATTCGATAAATAATCGTTATTTTTTTCGAAATATTTCTTAATTCTTTATATTTGTCTCTTAAACTTTTATAAAAATATTTTATTATTCTTAAATAATACTTATATAAAATTTCGAACGGAAAAAGGCCGGTAAACGTATTTCGTATATTATTATATACGAATTTCATATTTTGTAATAACTTTTTTTTATTTATCTTAATATTTATTAATATAATTACAAAAATAATATTTTAAAACCTAATAAATACGTTCCGTTTACATATTAATTTACGGATAATAAATGGTCGATATTCGTTACTTTATTTTTCGTTTTTTGTAAGATTCCGCCTAAAATTAATTTTTAAGTAATTTATCTTTATTATTAATAATTCCGGCTAACGTATTAAATTTATATTGAACCTGATTATAAAATAATCGAGCTAATTCGGTTACGGTTAAGGTTTTAACCGTAAATATAAATAATTTTAATTTCGTAAAACGGTCGACGATTACTAGAATTATATCGTACTTTAACTCGTTTAAACTTAGACTTTTAGGAAGCCTCGTAATAAAATCTAATAAATTTCTTTTTAAAAAGTTATTCAAATAACGGTAAAAGCTATAATTGTTTATAAAATTTATAGCATAATTTTAATATGCTCTAATAATTTGGATATTATTTAATATATATTTTGATATCGTTCGCTATATTTTTCTAATAAAAGTTTCTGGTTATAATTTTTAATATATAAATATATCTTATATATTTTGCCTTTAAATTATTACAATATTAATTAATTAACTATTTCCTTAAAGGGCTTTATAAGGCGTTTATAAATTTATCCCGATAATATAAAATATTATTTAAATTTACGAAATATCTTTTTTTATTCCGGTTTAGTATTTAGTTCTCCGTATTAATTCCATAATATTTAAATTTTTAATTTATAATTTTCGAACTTCATTATAAAAGTATCGGAAAATTTTCGGTTAAAATATTATTTCGTTCTTAAATAATTATTTTTACTAAAAAACGTATAAAGTATTAATTATAAATAATAATCTTAATATTAATTTCGTTCTTTTAAAATTTTAGGAATCTAATTATAATACGGTCGTAATTTACGATTACCGTTATTTAACCGCTAAGAGTATTATTACTATAATTTACGCTTATATTATTATTTGCAAATAATAATTTTGAAAAATATATAGTTCTTTATTTTTTTTTCGAAAGTTTTTTATAACTATATAACAAAAGTTTTCCGTTTTTTATACGGATAATAACTATTTAAACTTTCGCCATTTAAAATGTATTTAAAAAGGTTATAATAAATAAATTTTATATTATTTGTATAAGGCTTTTTATTTTATTATAATATTTTAAATTATATTATATATTTGCAATCTTTTTTCGTACGTTTTTCGACATATTATTCGTAAATCCGAATATTTTAAATAACGTAAAAATTATATCTTTATACGTAATTTCCTTTAATATGTAATTCGAGCGTTTAAATAATATATTTGCCGAGTTAACAGCGTCCGGTCGATATTAGATCTTAAAATTAAATTCCGTAAAATAATAAATTTATCGAGCTAATCTCTTTTTAAAATTACGCGCCGGCGCCTTTATTGTATTCTTCAGCGTTATATAATTAATAAGTATTAAAAAACTTTTTTCCGTATTTTTAGGATATTACCGTTAATATTTTAAGCTTTTTATAATTACTAATAATTTTTATTGTTTTATAACTTATTCCTTTTTGATTAAATTTAACTTTTATAACTAATAAACGATTAGATATTAATATTTTTCATATTTTTATGAAAATATTCCTAATATAATTTTTATTAAAACGTTTATTTTAACCTTAGCATTTTTGGTATTATCTTAATATCAGAAAATAGTCGTCGACTAAAAGATATTTTTTAAGTTTCGGAACGTTTTTTTTAATTTTTTTGGGTTATTGAAATTTTATTACTTTATTTTTGTTTTATGCCCTTTTTAAAAATCTAATAATAAGTTTGGTAATACGTAAATAATACGCGATAAAGTTTTGATAAACATTTATAAATATCAAAAATATTTAAATATTATAAGTTAATTTTGATTTTGGCTATATTTCGATAATATTAACCCGTTAGCACTTTATTTCTAAAGTATTAATATTAATTATAAAAATTAAAACTTTTATTTTTTTTAAAAAAATCGTATTTAAACGTTTTAGCAAATAGTTAATATTATAATAATTATTCGTAAACCAGTTGAAAATATTTCGTATATTTTTTTGTTTATCGAAATAAATAATTATATTATTTAAATATATTACGTATATATAATTCTTTAATTTAGTTAATATCTTATATATATAAGTTTAAAACATAATTAACGCGTTAATAACGTTAAATAATATAATCGTATATTTAAATTACTTATGCTGCGTTAAGAAAATACTTTTTTATTAATCGCTTTTTTTACTTTTAATACGATAATAATTTTTTTTAAATTAATTTTCGTAAATATCTTAATTAACGTTAGGCGATCTATTACTTTTAAAATTAAAAATAAAAGGTATTAATTTTTTATCGTTACTCGATTTAACTATTTATAATCGATATATAGTCGGAAATTGCCGTTTTTTAAGCATAAATAATATTAGTGCTTTTATATTCGCTTTCGAATAACGTATTCGGTTTACTTTTAGATTTTTTCGAATATATTTTTCGAATATTTTCCTTTAAGGTTTCGAAATAAGGTAAAGTAAGCCGAATAAAAGAGTTGTTTTTAAAAATTAAATATATTGCATATTTTACTTTTAATAATTAAAATATTTTTTTAGTTGTTTTTTCGGAATATATTGGCCGGAAATTCTTTAAGTATATAAAAAAGTCGGTTATTTTTTATTTTTGTTATTTCTTAAATTCCGAGATATTTAATTTTTCGGTTAAGCTTATTAAGTTAACAATATAAATTGGTTTATTGAAAAACGTTAAGTTTATAATTTTTTATTTATTAATTTTTTATAATAATTCGTATAATTATTAATATATAGTTATATTGAGTAAAATCTTTAATTTATTTATTTCAGATTTAAATAATAAAATATTAAGTATTTTCCGATTACAGCATATTGCAAAATAAATTTACTTAAATTTTCGTTGATTTTCGTTATTATTTATTATATTAACAAAAATTTTATAAACCTTATAACATTTGATATACGTGTTGTTTACGCCGAAAAGGCCCGGAATATTTACGAAAATTAATTAAAGGTTAAGTTTTTTTCGCTAACTTTCTGCTTATAATATTTACTTATATTCCGGGATTTATATTTATTTATATTGTTATATTCCTCGTACTTTTCTTAATACATACTTTTTTCTAAAGAATAACTCTATTTTAATTATTCTGTAATTATTAGCCGAAATAAACTGGACGTAAACGTTTATTTCAACTTTTTTTTAGATTTACGTTTATAAATTAATTTAATTTATCGTTATATATTATAACGTTTTGTACGCCCTTTGAAAGTAGGTTTTCGTAAATCGAAATAATAGGGTTTTTATATTCCTTTTAGTTTTGTAATTTATATTTTTATAGCCTGGTTTTTTATTGTTATAATACTTAAATAAGCCCTTATAAAAATTAAAGATATTAAGTTGTACGGATTTATTCCGATTGGAATTAAATTAACGATTATTTGTTTTTCGAATATAAAAACGTTTACGGTTTTTATTACTTTTATATAGCGCTTTTAATTTGCTTTAAGAATTTCTTTTTTCGAAAACGTTAAAATAAAATCGTTTATTTTTGTTAATAATTTTAGCGGAAAATAATCGGTTTTTTTTCGCTTTTTTTAAATGTCGTAATAACGTTTTATTTTATTTATTACGTTATTAATTAGTTTTAGTTTAACGTTTTTTCGTAATAAAATATTTCGTAATTTTGATATTAATTTATAAAAATAACGAAAAATAAAACATTTATTATTTTAATTGATTTCCGAATTAAGAACGTTCGTAAATTTTATTTTATAAATTAAAAGCTTTTATTTAACGTAAAAATTTAACGGCGATTAATCGGATTGTTATTGTAATTCCATAAATTATTCCTTATATTTTTTATCGAGAAAACTAGAATTTACGTAATTTTTCTTTATATACATCTATAAATCTTTTATTTTTTAATTTTCTTTCGTAATTAAAGTAATTAAACGTAACGCGATATAATTATTAAGCGCTTATAATAAAAACGTTTATATAGCTTATAACCCATTAGATATAAATAAAGGAATTTCGCTATAATTTGTTAATATAAGTTTTTGTAATAACTTTTATTTAATTTTTTTAATTAATATGCGTTTGAAAAGTTTCGAACAATTATAATACGATATTTATTTATCGTACATAAATTTTTATAACGATATCGTAATTAACTTATAAAATTTTACTTTTTTAATTTATGCTATTACTTATTATTCGGCTAATTATCGGAATAATTTCAAATATTATTCGTTTTATTAACGAATAATTTCTAAAATCTAATTATTATTAAAAGGCTTAACCCTTTCTAATTTTGAATACCGGAATGCGGTCGTTATATTACGCCCGTTTTCTAACCGTTTAATTAACGGTTATTAAAATACGTTCTTATTATATATATAAGGAAATTTAAAATTCTGGAAACCGTAATATTTTATTCTTTAAGGCTTTATTATAAGCTTTTTAATTTATTTTTATATCGTAATCAATCGTTTATCAGTTAAATTTTAATTAACGGTTTTTTAAATTAACAACTTACGTTCGTTTTGCAATTAACAAGTTTTACTTTTAATAATTATTACGTTATTTTTTATAATAAAAATAAAAATATTATAAAATAATAAATAATTATAAGTTGAATAAAGTGATTTCCGACTATTTATAAAGCAGATTCCAAAAAATAAATATATTAGGTTATTTCCATCTAGTATTTCCCATTAGTTGCTAGATAGTAGATTTATATTAGTAAGTAGGTCAGTAGCTGATCGGTAGCTGGTCGGCTACTAGCCTTATTCTCATAGAGGCTGTATTTTTATAGACGCAAAATAACGTATTATCGTTAAATTAATTAATATCAGTATTATTAAGAATTTCGAAAATCTACTTTATATTTAACCCCGTATTTTAAGTTAATTCTTTAATGCGAATTATTATTTTAATAATTTATTTAACGCCTTTTTTATTAGCGAATTATTATTTTTTAAGCCTTTTATTTTTGCGTTATATTTTCAAATTATTAACAAGGCGTTTGTAAAGATAAACGCGTATCTGCTATAATGCGAAAATATTTTCGGCCTTTTTAACGGAATTATTTGTTTTTTTACCGATAGCCGATTTGTGCGAAAAGAAAACTTATAACATCTTTTAAATAAAGCAAATAATAACGTTAATATATTTTTTAAAGCCAATAACTAATTCGTCTTTAATTTTAATAAAGAGCCCAAATACAGTTTTATAAAATTTAATATATTTTAAAGTTTTATATTATTAAACTTTTATTTCGAAATATATTTAAATAAGAGTTAATTATTATTATATAATGTAATATAAGAAATATCAATAACTCTTAAGCAATTTTCTTATATTTCGGGTTTACCTGTAAAAATTTAAGAATGTTTATTTTAACCGAAATTATTTGGTTTTTTAACGTAAATTATATTTATTTTTTTTCTTAAAAATAATTATATTTATTTTTTATTTAGTTTTTCGTTACCAAAATTCTTTACGTATTAAACTTATTAATTATAATTTAATAATTATATTCTTTAACCTTATAATTCGGAGTATTAAACTTTTTTATTAATTTATTTTTTATATCATTTAAAAAATATTATTATTTTGTACGAAATTTATAAATAATATATATATAATTAATTATTATATTTAATGAAATTTAGCTTTTATTTAATTAAACAAAATTTAAAATTAGTAAAAACCTTAATAATTTAGCATAATATTATTAAATATAAATAACAATCGATGAACTTTAAAAATGTTTATGCGAACTTATATTAATAAAATAATAATTACATTAAAAATAAAATATCCTTTTTTTGCGAAAATTCCGAATTTTAGAAAATTTTAATATTAACTGTTAATTTGATATAAAAAATAAATTATTTTATAAAATTGTTTAATTAATATATTTTTAATTTTATTTCGAATATATCATATTTTATTAAATAAACATATGAACATTATATTTAATATTATATATATTAAAAAACGATAACGATTTAATTATATTACAAAATAAGACAACTAATTAAAACCGAAGCCCGTTTGTTAAAATCACCCGATTAAAACAAAACTTAAAATAATAGAAAAATCAATATCAGCAAGTTCATTAGCATCTTGCTAATTAACAGGGCTGGCACGGGCCATAAATATCAGTTGTTGAAGTGTCTCGAACACCATCTTAAGGTGTGTCATAGAAGATAGAATTAACTATATTAAAGCTATAGAAGTCTAACAACAGCTAGAGAAATTCAAAGCTATATATATATGTGAAAAATAGCTTATTAAGCTTTATTATTTCATTATTAGTTAGTATTTTCCATTATTAATCAAGTGAAAAGCTTTGGAAGACTTTGGAAGACTTTAACCTCGGACCCCACCTAATGAATTACCCTAGCAATGAATAGCCAAAACACATACAAATTGATACTAATCTGCATGTTCCAAAGCCTTTTAATAACGCAATAACGTATTTCTTAATAAAATAAAGCTATTTAAGCTATTTAGATTTGCGCTGCCTTTTTTTAACAGGTTACTTTTTAATATAACTATTAATTGGAACTTGATTACCAGCTTTTATAAACTTTAAACGTTTAATAGCTTTGTTTTTAGCCGACCTAATGTTTAATAAATTCGCAAAAATCTTATTCGATTGTTTAATAATAATTTAGCGTTTACGACCTTCGTATTTCTCGAGTTTCGTTTGCAGAAGCTAATTATTATAACGGAAAATAACGTATTCGGTATTAAGATCATTAAGCCCTTTAATAATTTTAATTATTATTTTTCGTATATCGCGAAACGCCTTTGCCTAATTACGTAAGGCCGTTTATATGTTTTTTCGTAATTTTAGAGCTCTATAAGAAATGTATATAATTTCGTTTTAATTGTTAATTATTTGTTCCGAAAGTATTTTCGGCTTAAGAGCTAGTTAAAGTATTATTTCGGGATTTCTTAATATTATTTCGGGTTTAAAAAGAAGCAAATCGGTATAACGTTATCCAGATTTAATGTTTTTATCGGTAAAGGCGATTTCGGCAATTTCGCGATATGCTTTTAACATACGGCATTTATATTCGAGAGTTATTACGAATAATTTGCCGGCTTTCCGTAAAACGATATAATATTCCTTTTTAAGTACGAAAAATACGATAACGTTAAACGACTAAAGGTTATTATTTAAATAAGGTAAAAAATATATAAAGGCGATCTTATTTTTAAAGTATTTCCATATAAAAATAAAAGATACGTATATAATATAGTTATTTCAGATAAGTAACCGCTATTTATTATAAAAACGGGGTTTAATTTCCGGGGAAAAAATAAATTTTAATTATTTTAATGCGATAATATTATTAATTTACCTTTTCGGAATTAACGTATATTTGGCTTTTTCGATATTTTCGAATAACTATTACTTTTAAACGGTAAAATTATTAAAAATATATGCGGCCGTATTTTTCCCGTATATAAAGCCGATATACTTAAGGATAAATATCTATAACGTTACCTCCGACTTTTTAAGCTTTATACGAGCCGTTTCCGAAAATCCTATAACCGTTTTATTAGTTTGTTCCCTTTTTTAAACGTCCGTTTTATTTATATTATATTTGTTTGTAGGCTTGATCTTATATTTGGTTTGGACGGCGACGAAAAGAGTAAAAAATTCGGGGATATCGTTGTAATCGTGTACCTTTAAACGGTTCCGAAATATAATTCGTATTTTTTTCGTATATATCTTATCGTAACGTACGATAAAGCGATTAACCTAATTTTTCCCGACGGTCTCTTTAAGGTCTAATAAGGTTTTTGCTATTTAATGGACCTAGATTTTTATAGGAGCGCGGCCGCATATTTTTTTATGTAATATCTAATTAACAAATTTATTCTTTTTTTAATCCGATAATTTACGCGTATTATTTTGGGTTTCGGAACGCGGTTTAATGCCATAGACGCGGTGTAATAAGGTCGACTGGGGTATCTCGAATCGCGCGTTCGCCAGGGCCTCGGAACCACTTTCCGCAATAAAATCCTTGGCATCCTGAATTCTGCGCTTATGGTCGAAACCAACCATCTTTACCCGAAATCAATTAATTAAAGGGTTATGGAATTATTGCAGAGTGTTGTTATAAGGGGTGGTGGTTGTTATGGAGAAAAGTCTTATTCATTGCTAAGGTAATTCATTAGGTGGGGTCCGAGGTTAGAAGTCCTACGAATTCTTTTGCCATCTTCGCCACTTCGAATAGGGATAGACCCACTTTTCCGGAGTTAAAACTCCGAATTCCTGGAGGAACAGTTCCCATATGGGAGCCCCTCAGTATGACCAATATCACCCCGAGCATGATGCAATATAATGTCTAGATGGGATTTCTTTGAAAATTCAGATATCCGCTAACCGCATCCCCGAGTCTTTCAAAATGGTTTTCTATTCATGTCCTATCTACTTTTTGAAATTTCCCCACTTACTGCGAATCTATGGTATTGCAGCCCTCGATAATCCGAGCACGCTCTTCGCTTCGCGGAATGAATCGGATTCTAAAAGGTTTCGGTGCCCGGAGAGGATACGGGTCGAAGGCATCCTCGGCAAGGTTCAGAGGCACCTCACACTCTTTGCCGTTAATCAAAGTAACTGAGGGTTTTATTTCAAAGGCCCAGACTAAGTTTGCCAAGATCAGACACATGTTATTTTCAGTGAAACGGATCCCCGGGCATATGCGCCGGCCAGCGCCGAAGCAGAAATGGTCTCGTTCGTTGGGATCCGGCTGCGCCGAGTAGTCGAGGGACGACCTTTGATGGTCGGAATATCTTTCCGGTTTGAAACTGAACGGATCTGGATAGCGTGCTGAATCAAAATGTAGTGCTGCAGTGTTGCAAGCTATCGCGGTTCCCTTGGGGATGATCATGTCTTTGTATGTGACGTCGGCATCAGTGAAGTGTCTGATACTCCATGGCGGCACGGGACATAGCCGAAGTATCTCCTTAACGCAGGCGAAGACGTATGGAAGATTCGGGATATCATCCATATTAGGGAGTCTGGATGTCCCGACTACACTTTCAACCTCAGCGACAACCTTCGCTTGTACCTCCGGCGTTGCCGCCATGTAGAAGACCAAATTGACCACTGTCTGTATGGATGTGTGCGATCCTGCTTCGACGAGACCCCCAGCAAGCCAGGCGAGATCCTCATCGAGCAAACCTTGCTGATACCAGTTGGCGTTTATCATTTGCGCTGCGTAGCATTCCGGGGCAACGCCAGTCGCGACCTGTTCCTTGAGTGTGTTCCATGTTTTCATCTTCACCCAAAGAATGAACTCTGACAGTTTCAGCGCCCTCTTCCTGGATGGCTGCAGCCACTCCGGTAGGTTCGCGAGCGGCGGGAACGAATCCTCAATAAAGGCGCCAGCCCGAACTAGTCTCCCGAGGATCTTAGAGCTCTCCACCATGTTCTTGATATCTTCATCATCTTTTCCCCGAATTCGCCTTCCATACACCGTCTTCATCATGATGGAGAAGATAGTCCGGTTGATATGCTCCCGAAATGCAAAGTCCTCCGAGCTACGAAAAGCCAGGTCATAAAGCAGTTGAGAAATCTCTTGAGTTTGTATGGGTAGCATACCCGCCGTCATTTTTGGTGTCAGGAGGTTGTGACAGATGGTCCGGTACTTGCGCCATTTTGAGTCGTATGGCATCGTCACCACTGAGAATGTTCCAAGTCAATCATTGCCGCAACATTGACGCAATTAAAGTTGCCTGCGCTGCAAAACTGAATGAATATGGTGCGTGCTTACTTCGCATGCCCCCAACAACCAGTTCCGACATTGGCGGCGCCAACTTTGATGAGGTTGATATTGACTGGATTGTCAGTAGCTTGGAGAGATTTAGGACATACAATCAGTGCCTACCTGCTTGTCAAGGATCTCCTTGACTGCTTCAGGGCTGCTCAGAACCACCCAAGTATACCAGCCTAGGCGAATCTTGTATATCTCGCCGTACTGTTCGGCCCATTCTCTGAACTTCTGCAACGCATTCGGTGGAAGATCCAGACCTATACCTGTGATAAGGCTATCACGAGGGCCGGGAATTTTGTCGAGTCTTCTGTCCCTGAGAGTGGCCCAAACGGCGACGGCCAGGAGTGGAAGCCCCAATGTAACAAGTAAGATCTTGAGAGCCCCATGAATGGGACTCAGTTGTAGCTGTGACAGAGAATCCATTACGTCTATACTGTAGGCAACGTGCTACACCATTGAAGAGTAGTAACACCTTGATACTAATTTTATATAATCCATAGGCTTTTAGAGCACGCCACTAGTCTGAGGAGAAAGATGTTCGGATTTAAGGGTTGGTTGTGTCGCGGAAAGAAGCGAGCCGAAATCCGAGACTGAATGCCCGGACATGCAGTAATCGGGTATTGTCTCGGGTATCTCAGAAATGTGGCCATTTCGGGCAATTGGATTGGTCTTTTTCTGTGTATGACCTTTGAAACTTTGATTATGTCAGACTTTTCGATCTGTGCAACTCACACACTAACTTACTAGCCCACGAGATCACTCTTGTAGTTCTTAATATATTGACGAGATTGGTTTATTCTGGCTCATGTAGTCATTCGCTCCAATACTCGATCCCAGAGCCCCCGTAAACCTTTCCAAGGCGGTCGAATCTTGGTTATTGGAGTCTACGGATTACCACTGTTCATCCAGAAGCCAGCTATGGAGGAGAGCGTTGAAAAGCCAATGGTGGAGGGCGCAGCCAGCTCAGATGGAGAAATCTCTACCCAGTATGTTGACGTGAGGAGCATTCCCTTTATCCTGGTCGTGACCGCACTGAGCTTTAGTCTTTTCTGTGTTGGGCTCGACAACATAATCATCGCCACTGCTATTCCTCGCATCACAGACGAGTTCAATGCCATCAATGATATCGCCTGGTAGGTTGATCCGAACTCATGGGGCAAAAGAGGAGCCTTTAACATCGTGTCACAGGTACGGCGCCGGCTACCTTCTTCCCACCTGCGCCTTCCAACTTTTGTCTGGGAAGCTGTATTCGCAGTATTCGGCGAAATGGATCTTTCTGGGGGCCTTGTTCATATTTGAAGTTGGCTCATTGATTTCCGCAGTCGCGCCCACTTCTGCTGTCTTCATTGCTGGCAGAGCAATCGCTGGCGTAGGCGCTGCAGCCTTGTTCACCGGATCTTTAGTCATCATTGCCACTATCGTTCCGCCGGAAAAGGCGCCAGCATTTCAGTCTGTAAACGCTGGAACTTTCGGTGTGGCGTCGGCTGTTGGTCCACTGGTGTGTTTATGCCTTGAGTCCGTAGGGTCGGGTAGAGTGGCCTGAAAGCTGACTGTTGCAGATTGGGGGTGTATTCACCGATCGGGTGACATGGCGGTGGTGTTTTTACATTAACCTGCCTATTGGTGCGGTCTCAGCCGCACTCGTCATTCCCTTCCTAAAGATCAGACCGCCTAAGCACGCAGGACCCTCATTTCGCCAAGTCTTAAGAAGATTAGACCTCCTAGGCCTCGGCTTGTTCCTACCCAGTATCGTTTGTTTTCTCCTGGCCATGCAATGGGCAGGAGTCAGATACGCATGGTCCGATTGGCGTGTTATTGTGGTCATGGTCTGCTTTTGTGTATGTCTCAAAATTGACCATATCACGTCACCACGATCCTAACGATTCCTGATATTTAGGTATTGTTTGTGGCTTTCCTCGTAGACCAGTTCTTTATGGGCGAAAACGCCACTATACCCCCCCGAGTTGCTAGACAACGCACAGTCGCGGCTGTTTGTTGGTATAACTTATTCTCTTTCGGTGCCTTCAACACCGCTTACTATTTCATCCCGCTGTACTTTCAGGGCATCAAAGCTACCAGTGCTCAAGACTCGGGCATACGGATGATTCCGCTCGTCGTGACGCAAGTCATAATCATTCTGATTGTCGGTATTGTCTCCGCCAAAACCGGTCACTACGTGCCCTTCTTCATCGCTAGCGGCGTCGTGGGTTCAATTGGCATGAGCCTTCTCACGACATGGCAGGTAGACTCGTCAGTGGGGTCGTGGATAGGGTATCAAGTCATCATAGGTTTTGGGCTCGGAATGGGAATGCAGCTTTTTGCGACGGCAGTTTCAGCGGTATGTCACACTTCGTATACTCAAGATTTTGACTTAGGCTGACCTCTTTTCCCCCACACATAGACTCTTCCTGACGAAGATGTCCCTACAGGTATGGCCCTAACAACCATGGCACAGTTCTTCGGCGCTTCGATATTTCTAGGAGTTGGTAACAATGTCTTTGAAACCAAGCTCATTGGGTATGTCAATGCTATGGAGATACCTGAGTTAGAGGGTCATACGCTAGTCTCCGCTGGAGCCACTACACTCCGAGATCTTGTGCCTGTGGAGTATTTGCCCGGGGTGTTGGATGCTTACATGAAGGCCCTGGGTTGGACCTTTCGTATTTCTCTCATCTTGGAAGGTCTTGCCATCATTGGTGCTGTTGGAATGGAATGGAAGCGAGTCCGTGGCTATGGGCCCTGAAGACATTGGCAGCACACAACTACGAGTGCTCAAGTCTGTGTGAATAGTGGCAACTTCGGCTCGCCAGGCCGTTCAACTATCTTTGGCGGCAAATTAGCTCAAACCAAGATATAACAATACTAATCTATGCTGGGCAATAACACGAGGTCACATAGTCCTAAATTCGAGACTTGTTCTTCCATATGAAGAGAAATATGTCTAATTCAAAATTGGACACTCGTCCCGGAGAATGATAATATAGCGAAGTTGATCAATAGGGGGCTTGTACATACAGCGGGGGGTTGAAATACCCCGTCTTCAACAACAAGACAACATTGCGATGGGTCATCATGTTGCCCTCTATATAAGAAATCTATTGTTCCCAATGACTATTGCACCTATTATCTCGATACCACTGCGTTCTACACTGCGAAAAGTCCCTTCAAACGCTGCCATGCACCCATTGTCTCTGCTCTGACAGCTACGTAGGACTATGTCCTCAGACTGGGTAGAACTGTGATAATAGAGATTAGTCATTGTGAATAAATTTTATCACAAGCGAGAGCCGTCTTCAACACAACCTCCCCTGGAGGGTAACATGAATGAGAACAAATGGCTCCGCGGCTACTTACTGACGTATTCGGTATAGTTCCACAAGGCAGCAGCGTGATCGGACTGAAAGGTAATGCCAGTATACCACGTGTTTCTGTAGCCCTGTAGCGAGTAAAGGTCTTTATAAAAACCATTCCGGATCTTTTCGGGGGTCACGCCGACGGCGAACGGCGAGTGATCGGCGTAGGCGACGAACTGTGGGTTGGATTCAGGGACGAGAGTCTTGATGGCGTCGATGGTGCCTAACTTGACCTCTGACTCTGGCATGTCAACGGGCGAACTGTACCAGACCCAGTATATGCCGTCAGCTCTAGTGTACCAAATCATGTATGGGGCTGGAAGCTCGGCAATGTTGTAGGTGGTGTTCGGTTTGGCGTTGTAGTAGCGGAAGCCGGGCTCCAAACCGGTACCGTTGAGCAGCCCGACGTAAAATGATTTATGTTCAAACTGCGAGAAAATCCCAGTCTCTTTGGTATCGAGTCCAAACGGCTCCATGTTGCTTGGTGTGGGCGGCGCCGTGATCAGCAGCTTCTTGGCCTTGATAGTTCTTTGACCATCAGGCGTGCTAACAACGAGCTCGACGCCGCTATCAGAGCGGTTGGCCGTGCTCACAGTAGAATATAGGAAGACATCTGAGCCTAGTTCCGTCAAGGCTTTCTCGTAAATCTCGTGTGTATCGGCGCGGGCGGGAGTGAGACCCGTGCCAAAGAGAATGCTCTCCAGGTAGGGGCGGTTAACGGCCTTCAAGACGTAGATTGTGGTCTGTTTGAGGATGTCACCGTTGCCACCGCCGAATGCGGAGATAGTATAAGCAATATTTTGAAGGTTATATTTCTCGACAAACGCGCCAAATGGCAGAAGCAAGTCCTCGGGAACCGGATCCGGCAAATAATAGCCAAGGTCAAGAAACGGGTACTGATGAGCTGCATATTAGTGTATACCGGTACTACCGGATGGGTAAACTCACCTTGGCTAATTGCTCGAACCACTCGGTGAAGTCGGGGGTCGGAAGCGACTCAGGTGGAAGTACTCGGCCGTTAGTGAAGTCAGCGTACACCTCGCCTCTTTGGGTCCATTCAAAGGCCGTAAGAGGGATATCAAATCGATGAAAGAAATCTAGGAGTACCGAGTCGTTCTGGAAGTTGGTTGCGCCGTAGTCGACCCGCACACCGCCTGGAGCAGTGTACGTCTCGGTGTGGCCACCCAGCTCCCCAGCCTTCTCAACAACGACGACTGTCTTGCCAAGGTCCTTCAATCGTATGGCTGCATATGTACCAGAGGATCCGCCGCCAATAATAGCAACGTCACGTTCGATAATATCTTGCCTTACTTCTAGGGGAGTGCCGATAGAGGAGGCAATCAAGAATGCGAAACTGATAACAAAGATCTGCGAATGCATGATTGAAAACGATTGAAAATGATTGGATAACCTACTGCAGTGCAACACCGTTGTGTATTGGAACTCATGACTTTAAGTAGAGCTGAGAGCCAGCGCATTGGCCAGTGTCTATATGTCGCCTTATTAATTCTGCGCAAAACTCAGCTCCTTCAGCACTCGGTGATCCTGATTTATCTTCCCCGATATACGTCAGAGGGGCGGGTAGAGGATGACTAGACGATAAAAGGGGGCCATCGGGTAATCAAGCTTGTAAAGGGTAGTGTTAGAGTCTCCTTATTCCCTATTGGTTTGCACCGTATAGTGAGTCCCCGGTTTCCCGGATTCTCGATCCTTGGGATGACGTGATGGACTTATCGCTTTAGGATTCGCAGGTCGGTTTCCAGGCGCGAGAGATGACGTTAGCCAACCTACAGATAATAAGTTCTTCAAGACGCATGTGACTTTTTCGAACTCCATGTTCTTAAGCCAAGGAGTGTGGGCTTCCTGTCCGAGTGGGTTGTGGTGAGGGACATGATGTTCGATGAAAGGTAGAAGAACATTACTTGTTTATTGACTTTGCACGATACGTAGTGGTTATGCTGTAGGAGTTGGGCTTGCAAAATTATAATAAACAAAAGCCGAAAACGATCAAAGTTCTATGAAACATTCTCTCTAATTCAAAAAACCGATCTCTTTCCAAACGTAAACATACTTCCTCACGACGTCCTCGCTCACAGGTCCCACAGCAGCTAGAGTGGGCGAATGCTCGACAGCATTCTTGGAATCCAAGACGAGTCCGCCGCAAGACATTCGCTCGTAGTTGCTGTCTAAAAAGTCTACCAAAGCCGAGGCAGGGTTGTCGCGCTGTGGCGCAGCCCTCACGCGTTGTGTCCACTCCTTCAGGGGGATCATATTGCGGGGTGAGATGTTCAATGCATCCGCCAGAATAGCGTTGACTTCCTTCCAGGGCTGGCCAATAGGGTTGTCTATGTGATAGAAGGGATAACAAGGCGAATGGTGATCAGCCAAATTAAGGTCAACAAGCGTCCCAGCTATATCATTGACGGGCGTCCAGTAGACTGTGCCGCTCACATCAGGCAAAGCATTGAGTGCCTGCGATGACTTGATGATAAAGCCGAAATGCTCCATGGGATTCCAATACCCACTGATCTTGGACCCGGCAATTTGGCCGAGACGCACCGTCATGGCTCGGAAATGATCCGGATGCTTGTGCAACGTCTCGTCAAGCATACGTTCGCAGCCCCACTTCGCCTCTGCATACCCGATTGGTAGCAACGCGTCGACAGTGACCCGGTCCTCAGGAACCCGGTTACCTTTGTAGTTGCCTACAACGCTAATAGACGACACAAGCTGGAAGCCGAATCGGAAGTCTTCGGGACGCTGGGCCACGACGGCGCTTGCAAGATCAATCAGATTGCGCATAACGGCGAATTGTGGCTCAAAGCCCACAAGGGGCCGCTTCACGCTCATAGGCCACGCTTGGTGGATGATATGAGTAACAGAGCCCACGAGCTTGTTGTATTCACCTTCAGATAGCCCCAACATAGGCTTGGAGGTGTCTGCTTGTAATACCAGCAGTTTAGATAGCAGATGATCGGGAAAGTGAACGCCTTTATCTTTCATGGCCTTCTTCTGGCGCGAAAAGGCTTCCAGTCTATGTTCGCGGTTGAGACATATGACCGTCTGGACTTCGGGACGTCCAGCCAGTTCCAAGGCCAAGTGGCCTCCTAAGCTCCCCGTGGTCCCCGTAACGAGAACGACTTTAGCCTTGTCGTCATGATTCGCCTGGATTGAGGCGGAAGGAACGGGTGCACAGAATCCTACTGTGTACTTTTCTACGTACTCGTCGACAGCTTTCTTGCGAGCTACTTGAGCCGCAGTTTCGCTCTCTGAGCGAATCGGTGCTGTAATTCTGTTGACTTTGGTACCAGGGACGAATGTTGAGGTAGAGCCTGGCTGGTCTTGGGCAGGTTGCCGAGCCTTGCCGCCCAGCATCTGTTTGAGGTCTGCCACGGTCGGGCATTCAAGGAAGAGGGACTCATGTTGGATATCAAGCTCAAGCTCGTCTCGAAATCGACTTACAATGACGAGCGACAGTAGTGAGTCCACTCCACAATCTGCAAAGTTACTGTCGTCGGTGAAATCATCCGTCGCAACGCCACTCTCCTCTGATATGATCTGAACGACACGTTCGAAATCGAGCTGAGTTGCACACAAAGACTCTTCATCCGTGAAAGGTGTCGGCGGCTTCGTATCTTCTGTGCTGCTCGACTCAGAGCTAAGGCTCTCGATAGAGCTTGGCGATTTAGACTCTTGTCCTAGGAAAGTCTTGAGATCTCCGACAGTGGGATATTCATAGAAGAGCGCGTTGAAGTCGAGATCTAGATCAAGCTCCTCTTTGAACCGAGCCGAGATGGTCAGACCTAGAAGAGAGTCAATTCCAACGTCACCAAAGACGGTTCCATCGGTCAAATCCGATATAGCAAGACCACTCTCGTCTGAAATGATGGCCAAAGCCCGGTCGGTCGCCGGAGAGGGTGGCAAAGTTGTTTTCACCTCAATTCGACTTTTCGTCTGACGTTGAGGCATTGCCGGCACAGCAACTGCTATTTTATGTGCAAGCTGCTGCTGTGACTCATTGCTCCTCTTGCGACTTTCAACCGACAAAATGGCTCTCAAAACTCGACGAGGTACGCCTTGCATCTAAAAATCGCATATTTAGCAAATTTTGCGTCCAATCCTGACACAGGTAAGAAGAAACATACCGCAAACTGGCTGAAGTGCGCAACAACCTTATCACCGTCTAGGACCGTCACCTCTCCCTGCCACAATCGGTCTTTCCCTTCTACCATGTGGGAGTACGTAGTGTACTCCTTCTCAAAGTCGATAGGTTCGAAAATCTGGAACGATCCCCAGCCATGGTTTACGAACACATCCTTGTCCAGGTCGTTGTGGTCGTTGCAATTCATGGAAAACCCGGCAGCCCATGTGAGGCTGTCAATCAGGCCGGGATGAGTCTGGAAGTTCCCGTCCTTAGGGAAGTTTCTGAAGCTTAAGCGACTTGAGGCTTCCAGTGTCTGGCTGTTAAGCACGATCTCATCTACACCACGGTATTCCTCATGGAAACGGGCCAGGGGGCGAATTGCGCGATAGGCCATGGCACGGTTGAATCGAGCAGTGACTCCAGTGACTATTCCATCTTTTAGGGTTCGCATCCTTTGATGTACTGTCGTATCCCTCTGGAGCTCTTGCTGTAAGCGTCCGTCATTGAAGCGTATGACGCAGTTCGAATGCTCCTGCAACTTCTTCCGACTCTGTCATTGCCATCTATCAGTCTTCTCGATCATCGCCGAAAACAGCAACGTAAAAAGTAGGGCGGGGCCAATACATACATCAAAAGTCATAAACTTGATAAACGCTGTGTTTGACGACCAGTCGGCCTCAGCGTGGGTCTGAAGAGTCTGCTCGGCAGCCTCATCAGATTGCAGTATAAGGGCTTTCAGAATGGTCATGTCCGTAATCTCAAGGGAAGTATTGCCTTCCTTTCTCGGGTGGTAGCGCTCGACAAGATATGTTCCCAGACTGAGAGCAATATCCGCGTAGACTGCCGGAGTGCAGAGTGGTACCCCATCGACTTCATGGCCTTCCACCAAAGGCCGGAAGTCCTTGCGCGTGATATCCGACTCGACCACGACCTGAGCCTTTTTGGAATTACCTGTGTCTTCCACAACTCTATGAATGGTGGTGCTCTCAAGCCTCGAGGATTGATAATCTTGAATCGCTATAGGAGGATCTCCCTTACGCAGCGACCAGTCGTTGACATACTGGATCCAATACTGCTTCAGATCCCAATTATATGCAGGCATCGGGATGACTTTGTTAGAGGAGTCAAAATCACGATGATATGCGGACCATCGAATATCAGCGCCTGCAGTGTATAGAGTTTTTAGGGTAGCCGTCAGCATCTGGAACGCTGGCCTGCCTCGCTGTGACGTTGCAAGACACCTGACTTGAGCGCCTAGGGTTGCTTTCACCATACCGGAAATGGCAGGGTGAGGGCCAATTTCCAGGGTAATGTTCTTGTCGGTGAGGATATGACGGTCTTTTGCTGCGATTAGGGATTGGAGCATATTGACTGGCTCTCGGGTGTGTCGGACGAGATAGTCAGGCCCGAAGAGACCAGATCCAACGGCGATGCTTCCATCCAGAGGACACAATACTGGCTTTTTGGCTTCAGAGTAGGTAATGTTGCCGGCTATCGTCCTGAAATCCTCGAGCACCGGGTCAACCTGGGAAGAATGGAAGGCGTAGGGGACTTTCAACAGGGTTGTCTTCATTCCGACGTGCGTGAGCAGAGACCTGAGCGATACGATGTCCTCTTCAATACCTGTGATAACGGTCTCTGAAGGCGAGTTGATGCAGGCGATTTCATACACAACGTTCCTGTCCTTGAGGACTTCTGCAATCTCGTTCACTGATGCCCTAATCACTAACATGGAGTGGGTATTCCGTGTGCACTTCTCTCGAAGTAAGTTAGCCCGCATGCCAACTAGATAGATGGTATCCGCATCAGATAGAACACCAGCAGCGCTCAACGCCGCATACTCGCCCAAGCTGTGCCCAACCAGGGCGGTAGGGGTAATGCCCCATGATGCCCATAGCTTGGTGAGCGCAATCTGCATACAAACACTTGACAGCTGCACAGAAACAGGGTCGAACGAGGCAATGTCTTGTTCGCCGCTCTGAGCATTTATGACCGGCAGTATGGATGGAAACCCTAGTTTCCGTCCAATGCGGTCCAGTCGACACGTTTCGTTGCGGAAGAAAGAAAAGCTGTCGTACAAGTCCTTGCCCATGCCCGGATATTGTGCACCCTGGCCCGTGAACGTGAACACAATCTCTGGAGCACTTTTGGGCCTGGTCATGCCGCTCTGGTCGCGTAGAGCGGCGTCAATCTGAGCACATAGTTCCCCCCTGCTCGAGCCCGTCAGCATAACACGATGCTGGTGATGAATGCGCCGTGCCGTTGTTGTGTACGATAATTGGCCAAGAGAAACATCGGAATTCTGATTTAAGAACAAGAGCAATGATTTGAGGTTTCCTTGTAAAGAGACGCCGTTCTTGGCTGAAACAGCTACAAGATGATGGCTTCTGGGATCAGGGGCCTCGCCGTCGGACGTGCTCGCGACAGGTGCGTCTTCAAGAAGTAGGGCTGAATTCCCACCCGCGGCGCTGAAATTGTTCACAAAAGCCCGTCTAGGCTTCGTGGGATCAATACTTCTCTCCCAGCTGGTCGGCTTCAAGGCTATGTTGACATTTCGCTCCTGCAGGTCGGTTGGGAATTTGTGATTAATTTTCTGCTTTATTCCGCCTTCAGCGTTGAGAGTTAGCGATGACTCAAGGCAGTATTGGGAAGAGAACTTTGTCCATATAGACAGGTTTCGTTCTGAACGAAACTAGGAAGTGCAAGGGCTGATCGATTTCGGTGAATTCTTACAGTGTGGAACTATGACATTTTTCTGCATCATCATCAACACCTTGATGAGACTAGCCATCCCTGATGCAGCTTCACCATGGCCTATGTTTGCCTTTGCAGATCCCAGAAAAAGGGCCTCAGCATTGCTTCTTACGGGCCTCTTCACTCTCCCAGGAGGCGGCGCGAAAACGTCTAGAACACTGGACATTTCTCCAGCATCGCCGGCTTGAGCTATAAATCCCGAGTCAGCGATAATTCGATTTGGAAGTTTCTTCGATGCTAAGAGTTTTAAATAATGTCTCGAGAGTATGATCCCGCCCATGGACCTTTGAGACATGCCGCAAGAGGGGTTGAACGGCTCTGGAAACTACTTACTCCCAGTCCCGTGCATTTCAACGTATCCAACAGTATAAGGATCCACCGCGGCTTGATTCAAAATCTTGTTGAAAACAGCCCGTTGAGCCCCAACGTGTGGTCGCGTAATAGACTCGGATTCGGCTGAGTGATTCGTGTACGCGCCTAAAATCACACCCAGGATAGGATCTTTGTCGGCAACGGCATCATCGAGGCGTTTGATGATAACTGTCCCAACACCTTCCCCACGACAATAGCCGTCAGCGGCATCATCAAAAGTCTTGCAGTTGCCTGTCTGTGATAGAAAGTGTCCTTTATCAAGGCCTGCTGACATGTCCGGGTTTGTCAGGATATTTGTTCCACCCGCGATAGCGGTGTCGATATCACCCCGCCAGAGGGAGTTGCACGCAAGGTGGATGCCAGCGAGACTGGAAGAACATGCTGTATTGACTGCAAAACTCGGTCCGCTGAACTTGAAAAAGTAATTGATACGACCGGGAATGAACGCCATATTTCCACCTGGTATGAAGTACGTGTCGATGTTTTGAGCGCTGTTCGTTTCGAACCAGTCCTGGCTTGTGACTCCATAAAAGACGCCGACACGATCCCGCCGCGTTGATGGGGTTGCATCTGGAACAATCCCAGCTTGCTCAATCGCCTCATAAGCAGTCATCAGCGCAATTCTCTGCGCAGGATCAATTTGAGGGGCTTCTCGGGGCGAAATATTGAAGAATCGAGCGTCAAAACTGGCAGGATCATCGAGCCAGCAGCCAAAGGGAGTGATACTCGTATTTTTCCGTGTGCCTGTCGGGTCGACATGCGTCTTGGTATCCCAGCGAAGAGCTGGGACTTCTTTGTGCACATCCAATCCTTGATAAAGGAGGTCCCAGAACGCGGCATTGTCCTTGGCGCCGGGGAATCGTCCCGACATTCCCACAATGGCGAGTTTGGGTTTTCCAGGATTGGGATGAGTGCTATCTGTAGCAAAACGTTGTTGACCCTGAGCGACTGGGGTGGGAGACGGTAACAAGGTGTCTAGCGGCGTCTGCCTGAGCGCTGTGTAGACCAATTGATCGGCCTTTGTGCCAATTGGGACTATGTTGAATGATTTGGGTTGGGCTTTCTCAAGATAGACTTGTAGCTCTTGAAGAATATCATTCCAATTGATGGGCTGCAGTAAAATCTGTTCAACTGCATCCCTCAAGCGCTTTTGAAAGCTGGCGTTTTCCACTGTGCGTCCGATGCAAGTAAAAACGGGAACATGCGAACTTGCGATACGTTGCTCCAAAGTTCCAATGATTTCGTCGACATCATCCGAGGAGTACAGATGGGGAGCGTGGTATGGCCCGTAGATCGGGATACTTTTGTGCGTTAATGTAGCGAGGCTTCCCTGACATGCAAACCAGCGTAGTAACCGTGAAGGACCGCTGATAGTCACGCCGTTTGGGGCATAAGCGCTGACATACGGCCTTGATGAAAGGGGCAGTGTCTATTTTTGAAGAGAGATGATAAGTAAAACATTCGAGTAGAGGCTAAGGTAGCACATAATCCAGTGTTCTTACAGTAGTCTCACAAAATTTGTGAACAACACCGGCAGACGCCAGCCCGGGCACAATGATTGACCAGCTCTTTTCTTCTAGTGAATCTGGGGGCTCGATTCGTTGCGCCATGTCCGTAACGTGCATGCCAGTCCTGAAGGCCACGATAACTGCATCGACTGCCATCGGAACGAGCTCCATCGTGCTTTGACTGCAGCTAACTGCTGCTGCAGCAAGAGCCCCTGTACAGATACCAAGTATACGAGAACTGGTAGCCTGAATATCCCAGGTACTCGACTGACTGTGTGAAATGTTCAGCTTTCTATATCACGTAAAATGAACAAGGTTGTGTTTACCTGATGAAAGTTCCGAGCTGATAAACACAGGTCATAGCCATGTCTAGAGCTATACACCGCTTTCCATCTTGTTTCCACAGAATCAAATCGTCAAGACAGGTAAATCGGGGGAGATCATCCCGAGTCTCCAGTGGTAGCTTGTACAGCTCCCTGCGTATTGCATCGTAGGCCTTGACGAGAAAGTCCTCCAACACTGGGTTATCCCTGTACCGCATCAATTCCTTGAGGTGCGGTTGTACGTTGTACGTCTGGTCCCCAAAGATATACAACTTCTGTTGCTCCATCATGTTGAATTTGATGTTATGTCTAAATGATCAATGAGTAACGTTTTAACTATTGATCTCGGCTTGTTTCCTGAAATCAAAATCCTGACGGATGAGAGCTTTATTGAAATATCTCGCTGCAGGACTTTCCAATATATTGAGACTCTTGCTCGGTCCTTTCACTACGTGTGCACCTATCTCCCGGCGGGCATGTCGCAGATAATTCTCCTGCAGCCTTGGTCAAACCCCAGCAGCCCTTCCCGGGGATGTGGTCATCTGTAAGTGGAATCAAGCAATCATCAGCAGAGACTGGGCTTCCAAACCCGGTACACTTATCTTCAAACAGGGGTTCATTGCGGCTCCTGAGGCTGTGTCCCATTGCCTAAATGCTTGCTTACGCGAGATGACTCGTAATGGTTGCTGGTCAGTCTCTTTCTGCTCCAATGACAACTGTTTAGCACCAGAGAAGGTACGAATTATGATAATAGACGTTAGATAACAGTGAATTATCACAGTGGTGTAAACTTTCAATTCACAGAAATATATTAGCATTGATACCAATCACATAAGATGGAATTTCCTACGCTTAAGCGTGTTTGAACTTCGGATGCCCGTTCTACGGCTCTGCGTTGCATTTTGCAAACATATCGCTTTTCTAACGCTTTCGGGTCAAAATTGTCTGAGCTCACTAAATGTTGAGAGCGATATACTTGGAATGTCGACCATCATACTCTTTAATTGGTTGCGTCTTATTAGAACCCCCTGCTATATTCCGCTCCAAGTCGGAATTTCAGTCTCAGCTAACAAAATCTCATTGTAAGCGGGACCAGTGAAATCATCTTGAACGTGCATCCGGAGATTCCGCGTATCAGTCTTCATTGGTCAATGAGCTCTGTAGGGCTAGCATCAACAAATCGGCTGTAGTCAAGTGCATATCGGCAGGGGGCTGACTTGATGACAGCCGACGGGGAATGCGAAAATTGCAAGAGACGAGTCAAATGGTGTCGCCGGATACCAAATGTCTGGTCGTCAGTTCCACTGGGATTAAGGTAATCAAGTGGGTCAGCTTCTCACTAAGTCGGAAGCTGACATTCCGGCTATGTCAAAGTCGCCGATAATAGGCTGTACGACGATATAGTTCATAGGATTCCCGATTGTGACGGGCATACGACGTCTTGGTTTCCGGTCGGTACCCGAGATAATGGCAAGATGGCCGAGGGGATAATTGGTTTGTTTGGATGCAAGAGGCTCACGCCTTACTGGTGATGGACATAAGCTTCGGAATCTCTTAATGCCGTCAGGTAAAATGGGGGCCGCGATTAATGTTGCTGTGCATGTAGTCAAGACTTTTGGTTAAGTTAATGACGGGAACCTTCCATAAATCGTAGGTCTCGCTTGGCAATGAGACGGGTCAAGAAAATTACTTAGGTAGCATTCAGACCTGGAAGAAAAGTCAATATAAACAAAGTTGATAAGATAGTTAAGGAAGTCTACCCCAAAATATTCCAGGCCATCTCCTCAATCTCTAGATGACTTAATAGTCACCATGGTTGATTACTTCGCTCTATATCAAAGTCATAAATTTGCCATATTGGCCATTATCTTAGCCGTGACAAGTTTCACAATATGGCTTCGCCGCGACCGTCGCCTAGACAGTATGCCTGGCCCTAGGGGGTTTCCGTGGATTGGCATCGGTATCAGTCTGCCCGAGAAAGCACATGTTCGCTTTCGAGAATGGGCGTCTCAGTATGGGGAGGTTTTCAAGTTGCGTGTGGGCTGCTTCAACTGGGTTATCATCAACAGTCCTCAGGCGATGCATGAGATTTTGAACAAGCAGGTTTGAGCCCCGGACACATAGATAATTTCAACTACATGTCCTGACTATCTCAAGTCTATCCATACCTCCTCGAAAATGCCAGCCCCATTAGGCAATGATGTGGTCATGGGCGGTATGCGGATGTTTACTCTGCCTTATGGTCAAAAATGGCGCGCCTATCGCAACATCTCGCACCAACTTCTGTCGAGCACGATAACTGCCAGTTTCGTACCATCCCAAGAATACGAGACAAAACAGTTACTCTTTGATCTAGCCACGGATAACAACAATCAAGACGAATTCCAGATGCATGTACGCCGCTTCGCCTTCAGCATCATGATGACTAGCACGTATGGTCTGCGTGTCACCACCTGGGACAACGAAGACGTACAGCACGCCATGGCAAGCGCTCGTATTCTCGGCCAGATCACCCGAGCCGGTGCGTTCATAGTTGACGAGATCCCAATTTTGGCACGCCTGCCAGTGTGGCTCCAGCCCGGACGAAGGCAGGCTGAAAAGTATGCAAAGCCGATGCTTGAAGCCAAGATGATGCTTTGGCGACGACTCCAGAAGCAAGTAGCTGAAGGGAGAGCGCCAGTTTGCTATGCCCGGGAGTTAATGGAGAACAGTGACTCCTGGCGAAAGCAGGGTCTCAAGGACGAGGACGCCGCATGGGTTGCCGGTGGTAACCTTGAGGCCGGATCGACAACAACATCAGTGACTTTGCTGAGCCTTCTCCTTCACCTGGCTGCGGATATACGCATCCAGCAAGTTGCTCATGATGAGCTCATGCGTGTTGTGGGACCGAACCGCACGCCAACCTACGAAGACGTCAAAAACCTGCCCTATATCCGCGCTTGTGTTAAGGAAACGCTGCGCATGCATCCCACTCCATTCTGGGGCATCAAGCACTACTCGGACGCCGACGTAAAGTATAAGGATTATGTCATTCCTAAGGGTACTATACTGCTGGGGAATACGAGCTTTATCCATTACGACCCCCAACGATACGACGAGCCGTTCACCTTCCTCCCGGAGCGCTATCTCAACTACCCCAAGTACAGCTCCGAGTACGCAAACGGCGACCCATATCAGCGAGATCACTTCACTTTCGGTATAGGACGGCGAATCTGCCCTGGGTCTCGCCTTGCTGAGAATTCGCTCGACGTTGTGCTGGCGAACATCCTGTGGGCATTCGAGGTACGGCCGCCTCTTGTGGATGGAGTCGAGGCTCGCAGCGTGGATGTAAGCGATAACGCTTGGGACGATACGAGTTTTCGGGGCCCTAAACCCTTCAGGGTCCGCTTCGTGCCGCGTAGCCATGGCAGATTGGAACTTTGCAAATCCCAATGGGAGAAGGCCAAGATGCAAGGATATGTGCTAAGAGGTCAGCGTGTTGACGTGAACGGCTATGTTCAAAGGATCTGAGTATATCGTTATCGCGAGGTATTAGAGAGCACCGGGTGGATGTAACTCCTAATCTGGCTGATAATATGTATTTATCGCCTAATTTCCACGCATTGAATATATCTGTCTCGCTGTGTTCCCCTTTCAGTCAGGTTCGGAAATGGAAGAGATCATAGCACGCACTTGTTCGAACAATTTGATGCCCGTCTGAGCAGTAACTTTCTATCTGCCAATTTTCACTGCAAAGCTGCTTCGTGTACACGAACGCCTCCCATGCGCGTATCACGAGTTATTAGCTAACCACAAGATCTTCACATCAGCACGTAGAAGGCTTAGATTGTTATCGATTGCAGCTGTCCGAGGGTCGAATTGCAGTGTTGCAGTAGTGAACGTACAGATCCTTGACATGCCCTCAAGGGGTTCTCTAATCTTCTTGCTAGACTGACGGCTAGAGTTCCGCATGTAACGGCTGGGCCTCAAGGCTATCATATGAGCAGGTTTGTGCTGACACTATGATTCCGGGTGAACCTGCACGTTGCTGGTTATGAATTGTTCCATGAATTTCACACCAACACCCACCATCAAGCCAAATTGTGTGGAATTGTCAACGCTACCCGCTACCGAAGTTGTCTAACTTTCTGGATTACGTCCTGTAAATCCTCTCTGACACGCGCGATGCCTCCGAGCGACCATTGCACAGCGCGCCGCATGGTCTCATCTGTGTCCTCATCAACAGCCGTGCGATCTACGCCCATGAAATCATCTATCGTCTTTTCCATCTTATATAGTTCGCGCAGTAAAAGAACACGACGCAGGTTCACCTGTTCTTCAGGGTCTAGAACGAGTGTTCCAACCTGTATTGTTGTAGGTCGTATACCGAATTGGTCGAACGAGGGTGCTTCTTGTAAGGAAGTATTTGTCTTATTCCAGACGAATCTTGAGTCGCTATCGCTGTTCTCTGTGTCTTCCGTACACGGAGTTCTCTCTAATGCAGCAATGCGGTACCAAAAGAGCATCTTAGAAAGTATCGATACGTAAAGAAGGATTAAATGAGGACATCGTGCACAGGAGCACTTCATGAGCTCGCTCCAGCCGCTAAGGGCAGCTTTATTAGTGGCTAGCACATGATCAAAACTCGGTGCGAGATTCAGGTCGGCATATCGTGTCGGATCAATAGAACAAGACGTGGCCCCATGAAGTAGTTCCCCGTGCTGCATTGCACGAAGGAGAGAGATGGCCTGAGCCTCGCAGTCATGTGTGGTAGTAGTCTTTGATGCAGAATACGGCTCTTTCACAGGCACATTCGCTCTTATGGTGGCGTCGCTGTGACCTGGACCTGGGATAGAGATCCCGTCCCCAGTTGAGGGAACAGACGGCGAAAAGGAGGGTACATCGCAGTTTGAAAAGCAGTTTATATCGATCTCGGAGCTGATAGCGTTGCCGAATGACAATTGTCTGTCGTCCAAGAGCAACTCCAGTGATTGGTACTCTAGAGGCTGGACATCCATCAACTGTGCTGGTGGTGACGCTACCAAGTGGTTCCATGTAGATTGAGCCGGCGACGGCGGAGTCAGTGCAGTGGCGTTTGTCGTTGCTGATACCTGGCTCTCAGTCGATATGCTTGTGACGGTCCTTGTTCGACCGTCTGCCTGCCTCTTTCGCCACGACTGCTTTCCGTGCTTGCGTGACTCGCTGTAGGTACACCTCACTTTGCTTTGTAGGCACCGATCACAAGCTGGGTGCTTCTTATCGCACCGGACTTTGGCGGTAGAACAAGGATCGCAAGCTGTGCGCAGCTGAGAGTTCTGTATCGGGCCTTCTCCGGCCATCTTCGGTGGGTATACGGACAACCAACAAACAATTGTAGGCAATCTGCAGCAAAAGAGGCGCTCGGTTTTGTCTCCGGAGACCGTGTCGCTTTATGGCACTTAAATCTGACTCAGCTTAGAAATGAAACTGTACAACCTAGGTAGGTCATATCAAGCTTACGTCGACCCGTTATCATCGATGTTTCTTATCCACATATTATATTGTACGGCGCGGGGTAGCTGTCTGCGACGTAGAACCGGGGGGGTAAGCGGCAGCGACGTAGAACCGGGGGGTAAGGCGGCAGCGACGATGCGGTGACCGGCTTTAGATGCGTATGTAAGCAATTCTCCGCCGGAGAAACTTACGCTAATCTTGACAGTTGCGCCAAACATATTACAAGTAACAGAAGGTGAGGCTACCCTGGAATATGCGAGACTTTTGCCAGCAAAAATGTAAGGGAGAAAGCTCAATAAAAAAAAGGGGGGGAAATCTTAATTAAGGTGTGTCAATTCACACTATATCAAAGCCATGGACTTCCCGCAACAGCCTGGGGAAGTTGGGCTATATATATTCGTGACTAACTTCATGAATAAGCCGTGAATTGGTGTTGGTGTGGCGGACACCTGACCCTTTTCTTTCCCCTTTTAAGCTCTGATCAACATGTTCTGCATCCCATATACCTAAGTCGGCCCCGTCCCAACTCAATTGGCTCCCAAGTCAAGGGCCGAATTCTGCGATCGTCGATTAACAGTCGGACATCTTTTAGTTGGCAGCCGGGCTTTGATCTTTTGGGAGGTTTCTCTTAGGTGTTTTGGGTGTAGAATTCTCTTGGTCAGATGCTTACATGCCGTTCTCCTATTTCGTTTCGTTTTCGTTTTGGGTCAGCAAAATGGCTTCCAAGCATTCTGATCAGGAAGCTTTGCGACAGTTTCGCACGCAATTTTGGATAGACAGCTGTCCGCAGTTTCCCCGCAGCAATAATCAGCTATGTCAGCCATTTGCCCTTTAGCCAGCTATCGCCGACACCGTCAACAACAGCCCATTTTCATCAGTTGCGTCACCAGACTGGGTTGATTTCGTCCTGATCCGGACAATTCCGACAGTTCTGCATACGATTTTCTATGCTTATACGTCCTTTTCTTCCGCTTTCGACCATGGCTGGTGACAGCTAAGTTATTGAGATGGCTTCCATCATTTTGATAGGAGGTTGCCGACATGCCTGTATTTATTTTGTGTGGGCAGTTGTCGAAAGCTATCTGTTCGGAATGATTGCTGCCACCTTAGCATCGCCGTCATCAGAAAATCGTCAACGACAGCGGTTGCAGCGAGTTTCCATTTGCTACGTCGTCAGGATCGGTCATTTTCTTTTTGATTAGGTCGATCCCGATAATTGCACATACATTTTCTTAGGCGAAACGTCCGTACCGTAGGTTTTTTTTTCTTTAGCTATGGTTACTGACAGCGAAGGTGGCAGGCCCTAGCTACCTCGATAGGACCGTTACTGTTATGACCCAAACCAAGATGTGACGGCTAGGGGGTTTAACCAACTATTAAACCTTAGTCGTACGGGTTTATGTTGGCAGGAGTATCGTGGGAATCTGAGCAATAGATACAGTAATCGTGTCACGTCTCGTAATTCCAAGGGTGCCTTGGATAACGATATTATTATTGCAAGCTGAAATTATCTAAACTACGGAAATAATAAGCGTATATATCTTTTCCTGGATCTTATTAAATCCCTTAAATTACTCCGGATCCATATCGGTTAACTGCATAAATCCCGTTAAATCCCTTGAATTATTCCGGATCTATATCGGATAACTGTATAGATCCCGTTAGGTCCTTTGGATTTGTAAGATAATGGATAGCTGTAAGCTGGGTGAGGTGATCTCCGACCAGTCGTAAAGCAGATTCCAAGAAGTAAATATATTAGGTTACTTCCATCTGGCGTTTTCTACTAGCTGCCAGATAGTGGATTTATATTAGTAAGTAGGTCGGTGGCTAATCGGTAACTAATTGGTTACCAGCCTTATTCTTATAAGGGCTATATTCTTATAATTATTTTTTTCTTTTTAAATTATTAATCCTTAATAATAATATTATTAATTTGATATAACGCATTTTGCAAATTTAATTATATATATTTATTAATAATTTACCGTTGTATTATATTATAAATAATTGCCGTAATAATTAATATGTATTATATTACGTAATTAATTATGTTCCCCTTAATTTTTTATTATAATCCATTTTTAATTTTATTTTATTTACCTTTTTTTTCTTTTTCGTATTTTTATTTCTATTTCTTTTACGTATATATTCCGTTCGGTTTTCCGTTTTTCTTTATTTTTATTTTATTCTTTCCGTTTATTTTGCATATTATTTCCGTTCGTTATATCTTTTTTTTATAAGGGATTTTAAAAAAAATAATATTTTAATATTAAAATTTTTTTAAATTTTTTTAATAATATTTTTTTAATACCGATAATAAAATAAATATTAATTGTATTACGGGCGGCAATAAACCGTATTATATTTACGTAATATAACGTTATTTCGATTACCATACGATTTACGTTTAAATTCCGGGCGTTTTAAATTACGTTATAATTAATTATTATTATAAAACCTTTTACGCGGTAAATAATTATTCTTAATATTATTAATATCGTTATTTGATTTTCGTTTAAATTCCGATCGTTTTTAAGGGTACCGCCTAAACGGTTTCTTAATTCGATACCGATAATTAGGAGTTAATTAACAAATTCGAAAAGGTTCGTATTGCGGGTACCCAGTACGAACGTTCCGATGTAATTATGGTCGGTCGTCGACTCGACGTCCTTCGTAAGGCTAAGCTTGCCCTTAACGCGGCTATCACTGAGGAACATCGTCTTCTCAATGCAGCTAAGGTCGATTTCCGATCACTTTCCGATATTCCTGTTTTAACTTCCCTAGTACGCCTACTAAGGGCTAATTGACGCAAGGCTTAATGATTAAACGCGAGATCTTATTTTCGAAATAAAGGTTTAACTTTTTTTGCGTCGTCTATGGGTTTCCGATGGGTATACGATAAGGTAGCTATTTGCCAAAGACTTAAAAGCAATTATATAACTAAGTAATACCTTAATGTTAATATTTTAATTTTATTTGAAATTATTTTTTATGATTTTTATAATTATTAGGCGATCAATTTCCGATCGGGCTATTATTACCTTACGGTTTTTAGGTTGTCTTATTTCCTATATACGTATCTAATTTTTTTCTCGTAATGTTATAATATTTTAAGTACGTATTCGAAATGTTTTCGGGGTTCTTATATATTGTATTCGGCGGGCTAACCTTTTTATTTAATTAGATATTCGCGTTACCCCCGGTTATCTTAATAACGGACGATATTTTTTATTACCTATTTTTTTAATTTTTTTATTAAGTCCGATAACGTTATTTAAACGTCGCCCGGTTTCCGGTTATATTACGGTTTTAATAAAAATACTAAAAATATATTATGTATCCGTTGATATTTAGTAGGAAAAATCATTTTATATATTTGGGAACCTATTTATTCTTTAGTTGTAACCCGGATATAAATAAATATAAATTTTTTATTTTTAAATTTAAAAGTTTTAATTAATAAATTTACTTATTACTTTAATTAAAATTTTATAAACGTATAACATTAATTATAATATCTTTTCTGAGTTACCGTTAATTTTTTCCAATATTTATATATTATTTAATGAATAACCGTTATTTTTTCGAAATACTTTTTAATTTCTTATATGTATTTTGTTAAATTTTTATAAAAAATATTTTATTATCTTTAAATAATATTTATATAAAACTTTAAAGGGAAAACGGCCGGTAAACGCATTTTACATATTATTATATACGAATTCCGCATTTTATAATAATTTTATTTAATTATTTTTAATATTTATTAACGTAATTACGGAAATAATATTGTAAAACCTAATAAATACGTTCCGTTTATTTACCGGATTACGGATAATAAATAGTTGATATTTGCGGTTTTATTTTTCGCTTTTTGTAAAATTCCGCTCAGAATTAATTCGTTAATAACTTAATTTTATCGTTAATAATTTTAATTAACGTATTAAATCTATATTTAATTTTATAAAACGGTTAACAATTATTAAAATTATGTCGTACTTTAACCCACTTAAACTTAAGCTTTTAAAAAATCTCGTAATAAAATCTAACGAAATTTTTTAAAAAGATTATTTAAGTAATAGTAAAAGTTATAATTATTTATATAATTTATAGCATAATTTTATTATACCTTAATACTTCGGATATTATTTAATATATTTTCGGATATTGTTCGTTATATTTTCCTAATAAAATTTTTTAGTTATTAATTTTAACATACGGATATATTTTATATATCTTACTTTTAAATTATTATAATATTAATTAATTAATTATTTCCGTAAAACGCCTTATAACGCAATTACGAATTTATCCCAATAATATAAAACCTTATTTAAATCTAAAAATTTTTTTATTCCGGTTTAATATTTAATTATTTATATTAACTTTATAATATTTAAATCCTTAATTTATAATTTTCGAACCTAATCGTAAAATTATTAAGAAATTTTCGACTAAAATACCGTTTTATTTTTAATTATTTTTTTCGCTAAAAAACGTAAAACGTATTAATTATAAATAATAATCTTAATATTAATTTCGTTTTTTTTAAATTTCTTAAAATCTAATTATAATACCGTCGTAATTTACGATTATTATTATTTAATTATTAATTATATTATTATTATAATTCGTATTTATATTATTATTCATAAGTAATAAGTTCGACAAATATATAGTTTTTTATTTTTCTTTTTGTTTCGAAAATTTTCTATAATCGTATAACAAAAGTTTTCCGCTTTTTTTACGCAAATAATAATTATTTAAATTTCCGTTACCTAAAATCTATTTAAAAATTTTATAACGAATAAATTTTATATTATTTTCATAAAATATTTTACTTTTTTATAATATTTTAAATCGTATTTTATATTTACAACCGTTTTTCGTACGTTTTCCGGCATATTATTCGTAAATCTAATTTTTTTTTTAAATAACGTAAGGATTAGGTTTTTATACGCAATTTTCTTTAATATATAATCCGGGCGTTTAAATAACTTGTTTTTCGAGTTAACGGCGCCCGGTCGGTATTAAATTTTAAAATTAAATTATATAAAGTAATAAATTTATCGGATTAATTTCTTTTTATAATTACGCGTTAACGTATTTATTATATTTTTTAACGTTATGTAATTAATAAATATTAAGAAAGTTTTTTCCGTATTTTTAAAATATTACCGTTAATATTTTAAATTTTTTATAATTATTAATAATTTTTATTACCTTATAACATACGGTTTTTCGGTTAAATTTAATTTTCGCAATGAATATATAATTAAATATTAATACTTTCTGTATTTTTATAAAAATATTTTTAATATAATTTTTATTAAGGCGTTTATTTTAACTTTGGTATTTTTAACGTTATCCTAATATCGCAAAATGGTCGCCGATTAAAAAATATTTTTTAAATTTTAAAACGCCTTTTTAACTTTTTCGGGCTACCGGAATTCTGTTGCTTTTCTTTTGCCTTACGCCATTTTTAAAAACTTAATAATAAGTTCGGTAATATATAAATAATAAGCGATAAACTTTCGATAAAAATTTGCGAATCCCAAAAATACTTAAATATTATAAATTAATTTTGGTTTTAATTATGCTTTAATAATATTAATTTGTCGGCGGTTTATTTTGAAACCGTCGGTATTAATTATAAATTTTAAAAAATTTATTTTTTTAAAAAAAATTTGCATTTAAACATTTTAATAAATAATTAATATTATAATAATTATTCGTAAATTAACTAAAAATATTTTATATATTTTTTTCGTTATCCAAATAAATAATTATATTATTTAAATATATTATATATATATAATTATTTAATTTAATTAATACCTTATATATATACACTTAAAACGTAATTTACGTATTAATAAAGCCAAATAGCATAACCGTATATTCGAATTACCCGTACCGCATTCCGAAAATAAATTTTTATTAATCGTTTTTTTTAATTTTAATACGATAATAAATATTTTTAAAATTAATTTTCGAAACTATTTTAATTAATTTTAAACGATTTATCATTTTTAAAATTAAAGATAAAAAATATCGGTTTTTTATCGTTACCCGATTTAACCCTTTATAATTAACGTATAATCGAAAATTATTATCGTTTTTAAATATAAATAATATTAATGCTTTTACGTCCGCTTTCGAATAATATATCCGGCCTGCTTTTAAGTTTTTTCGGATATATTTTTCGAATACCTTTTTTTGGGCTTCCGAAATAAGGTAAATTAGGCCGAATAAAAGCGTTTTCCTTGGGATTAAATTTATTATATATTTTGCCTTTAATAATTAAAGTATTTTTTTCGTTATTTTTTCGAAATACATTCGCCGGAAATTTATTAAGTATATAAAAACATTGGTTATCCCTTATTTCTGTTATTTTCCGAATTCCGGAATATTTAATTTTTCGGTTAAATTTATTAAGTTATTAATATAAATTTATTTATCGAAAAACGTTAGGTTTTAAATTTTTTATTTATTAATTCTTATAATAATTTATATAATTATTAATATATAATTATATTTAATAAAATCCTTAATTTACTTATTCTGGATTTGGATAATAAAAAATTAAACGTTTTCCGATTACGGCGTATTACAAAATAAATTTATTTAAATTTTCGTTCGTTTCCGTTATTATTTATTATATTAATAAAAATTTCGTAAGCCCTATAATATTTAATATATGTACCGTTAGCGTTAATAAAGCCTGGAATATTTACGGAAATTTATTAAAAATTAAATTTCCTTATTAATTTTCTGCTTATAATATTTACTTATATTCCGGTATTTATATTTATTTATATTATTACGTTCCTCGTATTCTTTTTAATACATACCTTTTTTCTAAAAGGTAGCTTTATTCCAACCGTTTTTTAATTATTAGCCGAAATAAATTGGACGTATACGCCTATTCCGGTTTTTTTTTTAGGTTTACGTTTAAGGATTAATTTAATTTATCGTTATATATTATAACGTTTTATACGGCCTTCGGAAATTGGTTTCCGTATAACCGGAATAATAAGGTTTTCGTATCTCTTTTTAATTTGTAATTTACGTTTTTATGGCTTAAATTTCCATAATTATAATATATAAATAAGCCCTTATAAAAATTAAAGATATTAAGTTATACGGATTTATTTTAATCAAAATTAAATCGGCGATTATTTGCTTTCCGAATATAAAAATACTTACGATTCTTATTATTTCCGCGCGGCGCCTTTAATTTATTCTGGGAATTTATTTTCCTAAATACGTTAAAATAAAATCGTTTATTTTTATTAATACTTTAGACGAAAAATAATCGGTTTTTTTTCGCCTTTTTTTAAACGTCCTAATAACGTTTTACCTTATTTATTACTTTATTAATTTATTTTAATTTAACGTTTTTCCGTAATAAGGTATTTCTTAATCCTAATATTAATTTATAAAAGTAATGAAAAGCAAAATATTTATTATTTTAATTATTTTCCGGGTTAAAAATATTTATAAATTCTGTTTTATAAATTAAAAACCTTTATTTAACGTAAAAGTCCAATAATAATTAACCGGATCGTTATTATAGTTCCATAAATTATTCTTTATATTCTTTATTAAAAAAATTAAAATTCATATAATTTTTCTTAATAAAATTTTATAAATTTTTTATTTTTAATTTTTTTTCGTAATTACAGTAATTAAGTATAATGCGATATAATTATTAAACGTTCGTAATAAAAACTTTTATATAATTTATAACTTATTAAATATAAATAAAGGCATTTCGCCTTAATTTTTTAATATAAGTTTTTATAATAATTTTTATTTAACCTTTTTTTAATTAATACGTATTTAAAAAATTTCAAATAATTATAACGTAATATTCGTTTATTACCCTAAGCCTTTTACGACGATATCGCAATTAACTTATAAAACTTTGTTTTTTTAATTTATATTATTATTTATTATTCGGTTAATTATTAAAATAATTCCGAATATTATTTATTTTATTAAGGAATAATTTCTAAAATCTGGTTATTAATAAAAAATTCAACTTTTTTTTATGTTAAATTTCGGAATGTATTCGTTATATTATCCTTATTTTTTAATTATTTAATTAACGGTTATCGGAATGTATTTTTATTATATATATAAAAGGATTTAAAATCCCGGAAACCATAATTTTTTGCCCGTTAAAATTCCGTTATAAGCTTTTTCGCTTATTCCCATACCGTAATTAATTATTTGTCAGTTAGGTTCCGATCGGCGGTTTTTTCGATTAATAACTTAAATTTGTTTCATAATCGGCAAATTTTGCTTTTAATAATTATCGCGTTATTTTTTATAATAAATAAAAAAATTATAAAATAATAAATAATTATAAATTAGATAAAACAGATTTTAAAAAGTAAATATATTAAGTTATTTCTATTTGGCGTTTCCCATTAATTGCTAGATGGTGGATTTATATTAATAAGTGGGTCGGTGGCTGATCGGTAGCTGGTTGGCTACCAGCCTTATCCTTATAGAGGCTGTATTCTCACAGGATTATTCCGGATCCATATCACATAATTCTAACCCATTTGGGTCCTGTTTCGGTTACCAAATAACCGTTTCCGTGTCATGGCCCAACGCGCCACTGTTTCCAGAAACGGTCTGACATAACCCAATTATAAGTGCGTGGTGGGGCAGGTCACGTGATGGATCACCAATTTACGAGTGGTGAGCCAGTAAACCGGATTACCAACTTACTGGTGGTAATCCAGCAAGCAGGAGAAGAATATATACGCTTATTGTTTCCATAATTTAAATAATACCAGCTTATAATACAATATCGTTACCCAAGGCATTTTTGATATTACGAGATGTAATACGATTACTGTATTTATTATTTAAATTTTTAAAATATTTCTATTAATATAAACCAATACGACTAAGGTTTAATAATTGGTTAAATCTTTTAATTCGTTATACGTTACAAACTTTTGTTTTGTAATACCGTTAAACTTTGAATAATACCAATTAACGTTATATTTATTAGCAAGCATCCTGAATAGCCCATTTACCAAATTCCCGATTACTCGGACACTGGAATGGAATTTAAGGTGGAAAAGAAGAAACCTTGCTTTTTTTATAAAGAAGTTCTTCGACGACTGGATGTTATAAACGAACGCATTTTTTAACTTGAAAAATATAATAATAATCTTATGATGTTTTTTTAAGCCGTTTACGAAAAGCTTAAAAAAAAGGAAAAACTTCCGAAATTAAGTGTGACGGCTAAGCGGTTTAACCAACTATTAAACCTTAAGTTGACGGGTTTATGTTAGCAGAAGTGTCGTGGGAATCTGAATAATAAATACTGTAACGTATTACGTTTCGTAATGCCAAAAGTACCTTAGGTAACGATATTCTATTGCAAGCTGAAATTATTTAAACTATGGAATTAATAAGCGTATATATCCTTATTTTGGCTTAAGGTGCTTATTACGGCTTAATAACACTTTTCTAGTTAAATCCCTTTGAGCTCCTTTAAGCCCCCTCTGGTGCTTATCCGACTTAAGCCCGTTTGACCAATCGGGGCTCTTAAGCCTTTTGAGCCAGTTACGTAACTTCTTGGCTGGGTCGGGGTCTGGTTTTTTCAGGATCCCGATCGTTTTTAAAAGTCAAGACCGTTAGGTTATAATATTAAAAAGCCTTTTCGAATAAGCCAAATTATTTAGCTAAATTTTACTAAGGAACCAGAAAAGGTTTTCAAATTTTTTAAGCTAGAACTTTTTGACGGAACCTCCATTAAGTTATAATTATTTTTAATTTAATGCCGAAGATATTTTGGGTATTTTCCTATTCGACTTATTACGTTTATTATACGAATTAAGTTTGTAATTAACGATTTACTGGAAATACGGTTATTTGATTCGAGCCCGTAATAAAAAAAATACGTTATTTTATTAATTAAAAAACGAAACCCAAAAATAGTACGAATATATAGCGATTACAAATAATTTAAATAAATATTAACAAAGGTTTTCGAAATAGTAAACAAAAAAATAAAAGCCGAAATACAGATTTAATAATTACGATAAAAAAATCCGTATCCAGTTACGGCAATACGTTGGTTTAATTAGCAGCTAAATTAAATTAAGGATAAAAAGCATTAATAGCTAAGGTTTTTGACGGCTTGAAAAAAAAGGTACAAAAAAACTTTTTTAAACTTAATCGGCTTAATTACCTATTGGATTATATCGTTATAGTAATTAAAATTAACGATCGATAATACGTATGGCGTATTAAAGGTACTAAAGGAAAAAATAATAGCAAACCCCAATATATAGTTAATACTAGCGTTTTTCGACGTAATAATATTTTTTACGATACGAAACTAGGGCTTATGAAATTAGGAGCCACTTATAAGAAGGACTGGAACCAGATCAAGTGCTATAATTGCAACAAAATGGGACATAAGGTATCGTGGTATAAAGTATTTAAAAAGCCTCGTTAAAATAACTAAAAACCTATATCAGAGATAGTCCAGAAAAAACTAAAAGGACGAAAGTAAGTCCATTAATATGATTTAGCCTAAATACATACCAGGTTTCCCATAGCGAGAAGTCCAATAAGAAATACGAAAAGCTAGAAAGCTAGCTTAATACGTATCGCGAACATAACAAAAAGCATTACGAGGCTAGTTATATGAATACCAAAATTAAATAGAAAAAGTTTGTCCAGGAAATTTTGATCAATATGGCAAAATGTACGTTATATGTTGTCGACGACGAAAATATTTTAATTACGAAAAATAAAAATAACATATTTACGAACGAATTACCCGTATGTATTATAAGGGATTCGATTTTTCAAATTGTACCGGAAATAACAAAAATAATAAGTAATAGTATCGATATTTTCGAACCATAGCCTTAAAAGATATCCAGCAGTTAGCCGAAGTAAAAAGCTAACTTAAAGAAAAGTAATGCCTACAGGAAAACCTTTTTTATCATTATATATAATATAATTACTAAACGGAAAAGGAGTTAATTTAACGCATTGTAAGGGGCTGCATACGCAGTAACTAAGGGTATAGGCCACAATAGGTCTATTGAGAAATTTAGGGAACAGCTAAGAAAATGCGTGGGAGCAGCTAGTTATATATACGGGAGCCACGGGATTAGCGTTACGCTAATCTTTCCACTAGGGCCCTTGGCCCGTGATATAACCCCCCCCCCCTTTAGATTTAATCCTTGTTTTTTCCCACTGCGCGGCAAACGCTTATTCGTAACATTTTCTTAGGGACCTTGTTCTAAGGCGGCGATATTCGCAAATCTTAATCTAAGGGGTCCTCCGACGGTTACGGGGAGATTACGCCGTATGCTTTACGCCCGTACGTTTTTGGCGCGTTACGCGTTATTACCTTTATATATTTACGCTACTTTCCCTAAAGCTTTTTTTCTGTTAATTCCTTTGACGTTTCGTAAATATCGAGCTTATTTAGGTTCTCCCAGGCTTTGTTAAACGCTTCCGCGGCTGTTTTTTATCGTTTAAGCAGCGACGGAGCTTTTGGGGCCTTGTTAACGCCAATATGTCGGACGGCAATTTTTTTCCCTTTAGGATAATTCCTCCGAAAATACCTCGTTTCGCCATACCTTAAATAACGCCTTTTCGTTCGTTAACTGCGCTTCCGTTAATAGTTAACGGTTAACGTACCGATTTTTATACCTTCTATAATATCGCCCTCCGACTGGAAAATTATTACGTACGAACGTATCGGAATGGGGGCCGCTAGGAACGATATTTCCGAACAGCAAAAAAATTACGCGAACTTTTCCTAAATGTTAGGCCACTTTTTGTAATTCAACTATTTTTTCGTTTCGGCGTTAAAGTCCGAAATTAGCAGAAAAATTTTAGCTTTATCCGGCCATTTATTTCTTCCGGCCTAATAAAAAGTATTTTCGAATATAAAAACGTATTTGGACGCCGTTTAAATATTATGTTAATATAATTTAGTCAAATGTTAATTAATTTTCCACTTTTTATTAAATTCTTTTAAGATAACGGCGATATAATTTAAAAAAGCTTAAAGGTTCGATTTCTTTAAGGCTTTTTGCATATACGGCAAAAACGTCGACTTTTAAAACTAACGGCTAAAGGCTTCCTAGATGTAAAAAGGCTACGTACGATTATCGCCGATCGCCTTGTAAGATAATGGATAGCTGTGAGCTAGGTAAGGTAATCTCCGACCAGTTATAACGCAGATTCCAAGAAATAAATATATTAGGTTATTTCCATCTGGCGTTTCCTATTAGCCGCTAAATAGTAAATTTATACTAATAAATAAGTCGGTAATTAATCGGTAGTTAATCGGTTATTAACTTTATTTCTATAAAAGTTATATTTTTATAATTAAATTTTTAAGCTCTTAATCCTTAATAATATTATTATTAATTTAATATAATACGTTTTGCAAATTTAATTATATATATTTACCGATAATTTACTGTTATATTATGTTATAAATAATTACCGTAATACTTAATATGTATTATAATACATAATTAATTATATTCTGCTTAATTCCTTATTATAATTCGTTTTTAACCTTACTTTATTTACTTTTTTTTTTCCTTTCGTATTTTTATTTTTATTTCTTTTATATCTGTATTTTGTTCGGTTTTTCGTTTTTTTTTATTTTTATTTCGTCTTTTTTATTTATTTTACGTATTATCTTTATTTATTATATCTTTTTTTCATAAAAAATTCCAAAAAAATAATATTTTAATATTAAAAAGGATTAGGATTTTTTTAACGTTATTTGTTAATACCGATAATAAAATAAATATTAATTAAATTACGGGCGATAATAAACCGTATTATATTTATGTAATATAACGTTATTTTAATTACTATATAATTTATATTTAAATTCCGGACGTCTTAAATTATGTTATAATTAATTATTATTATAAAATATTTTACGTAATAAATAATTATTTTTAATGTTATTAATATCGTTATTTAATTTTTATTTAAAGTCCGATCGTCCTTAAGGGTACCGCCTAAATAATTTTTTAATTCGGTACCGATAACTAGGAATTAATTAACGAATTCGAAAAGGTTCGTATTACGGATACCTAGTACGAACGTTCCGATATAATTATGGTCGGTCGTCGACTCGACGTCTTTCGCGAGGCCGAGCTCGCCCTTAACGCGGTTATTATTAAAAAATATTATTTCCTTAATATAATTAAAGTCGATTTTTAATCGTCCGTTATGGTTGCGGAAATCCAGTTTTAACGCCGTTTTATAGGTTTACAAACTTAAATCCTTTTTGTAAGTATTACGGTCCTTTTCTTATTATTCCGTAATTAATTTCTAATTAAGCGCAGTTTTAAGGTACCCCTATAAATAAGGCGATCTTTAAGGGCCGTTATGCCGTTGCGCTCTTTGCTTATAAGTACTTTTCACCCGTTTTTCGACGCCTTAACGAAACTTTGATATTTATTAAGAACTATAATTCAAAAACGGCTTTATTCGGTAAAATTATTATCAAACCTAAGTATGTTAAGCGCTTCAGGGACGGCGCCTTATTTCCGACCAGTGACAAATTATATTTTGGTTATTTAAGTATTGTTTTTTGTAAGAAATAGGACGTTCCTAAGTCTTTTTCGAATTTTACGCCTAACAAATTTAATAAACTTACCCGCTTTTTACCGTTATATATTTTCCGATTATTTTCCGATATTCTTATATTAATTTTCTTAATACGCTTATTAAGGGCCAATTAACGTAATGCTTTATAATCCAGTGCGAAATTTTGTTTTTAAAATAAAAATTTAATTTTTTTTATATTGCTTATAAATTTTTAATCGATATATGATAAAATGATTACTTATCAAAGGCTCAAAAATAATTGTATAACTAAATAATATTTTAATATTAATATTTTAATTTTGCTTAAAATTATTTTTTATAATTTTTGTAATTATTAGGCGATTAAATTTCGATCGGATTGTTATTATTTTACGGTTTTTAGGTCGTTTTATTTCCTATATATGTATTTTACTTTTTTTTCGTAACATTATAATATCTTAAACATATATTTAAGGTATTTTCAGGGCTTTTACGTATTGTACTTGGCGGGCTAATTTTTTTATTTAATTAGATATTTGTATTACCCCCAGTTATCTCGGTAACGGACGATATCCTTTATTACCCATTTTTCCTATTCCTTTATCAAGTTTAATAACGTTATTTGGATATCGCCCGGTTTTCGATTATATTATAGTTTTAATAAAAATATTAAAAATATATTATATATCCGTTAATTTTTAGTAAAAAAGATTATTTTATACGTTTAAGAACTTACTTATTTTTTAATTACAACCCGGATATAAATAAATATAAATTTTGTATTTTTAAATTTAAAGTTTTTAATTAATAAATTTATTTATTACTTTAATTAAAATTTTATAAGCGTATAATATTAATTATAATATTTTTTTAAATTACCGTTATTTTCTCCTAATATTTATATATTATTTAACAAATAACCGTTATTTTTTTAAAATATGTTTTTATTCCTTATACTTATTTTTTAAATTTTTATAAAAATATTTTATTATTTTTAAATAATACGCATATAACGTTTCGAATAAAAAACGGCCGGTAAATACGTTCCGTATATTATTATATACAAATTCCATATTTCGTAATAACTTTATCCATTTATTTTAATATTTATTAACGTAATTACGAAAATAATATTTTAAAACTTAATAAATACGTTTTGTTTACTTATTAATTTGTAAATAATAAACGGTCGATATTCGCCGCTTTATTTTTCGTTTTTTACAAAATTTTGCCTAAAATTAATTCGTTAATAATTTATTTTTATTATTAATAATTCCGGCTGATATACCGAATTTGCATTTAACCTTATTGTAAAATAATTAGGCCAGTTTGGTTATAGTTAAGGTTTTAACCATAAAAATAAATAATCTTAATTTCGTAAAACGGTTAATAACTACCAAAATTATGTTATACTTTAACCCGTTTAAACTTAGGCTTTTAAAAAATCTTATAATAAAATTTATCGAAATTTCTTAAAAAAGTTATTTAAGTAATGGCAAAGGCTATAATTATCTATATAGTTTATAACGTAACTTTATTATATTCTAATAATTCGGATATTACTTCATATATTTTCGGATATCGTTCGTTATATTTTCTTAATAAAACTTTTTGATTATTAATTTTAACATACGGATATATTTTATATATTTTGGCTTTAAATCTTTATAATATTAACTAATTAATTATTTCCATAAAACGTCTTACGACGGAATTACAAATTTATTTCGATAATATAAAACCTTTTTTAAATCTAAAAAATATTTTTTTTATTTCGGCTTGGCGTTTAGCTATCCGTATTAATTTCATAATATTTAAGTCCTTAATTTATAACTTTCGAACCTAATCGTAAAATTATTAAAAAGTTTTCGGTTAAAGTGCTGTTTCGTTTATAGCCAGCTTTTTTGCCAAAAAACGTAAAACGTATTAATTATAAATAATAACCTTAATATTAATTTCGTTTTTCTTAAATTTTTCGAAATCCGATCGTAATACGGTTGCAATTTGCAATTATTATTATTTAACCGTTAATCGTATTATTATTACGATTCGTACTTATATTATTATTTGTAAATAATAAATTCGATAAATACATAATTTTGTATTTTTCTTTTTTTTTTGGAAAGCCTTTTATAATTGTATAATAAATGTTTTCCGTTACTTAAAATCTATTTAAAAGTTTTACAGTAAACGAATTTTACGTTATTTTTATAAGGCTTTTTATTTCCTTATAATACTCTAAATCGCGTTATATATTTGCAACCGTTTTTCGTACGTTTTCCTGCATATTATTCGTAAGTCCGAATTTCTTAAATAATATAGAAATTACGTTTTTATACGCGATTTTCCTTAACATATAATCCGGGCGTTTAAATAGTTTATCTGCCGAGTTGGCGGCGTCCGGTCGGTATTAAATCTTAAAATTAAATTACTGAAAACGGTAAATCTATCGGGCTAACCTCCTTTTAAGATTATGCGCCGGCGTCTTTATTATATCCTTTAACGTTATATAATTAATAAATATTAAGAATTTTTTTTTCGTACTTTTAAAATATTACTATTAATATTTTAAGTTTTTTATAATTGCTAATAATTTTTATTATCTTATAACTTATTGCTTTTCGGTTAAACTTAATTTTCGTAATTAATATGTAATTAAACGCTAATATTTTTTGTATTTTTATAACAATATCCTTAATATGGCTTTTATCGAAACGTTTATTTTAACCTTGGTATATTTGGTATTATCCTAATATTAGAAAATAGTTGCCGATTAAAAAATATTTTTTAAATTTCGGAACGTCTTTTTAGCCTTTTCGAGTTACCGGAATTTTGCTAATTTCTTTTGTTTTACGCCCTTTTTAAAAATCTAATAATAAATTCGGTAATATACGAATAATAAGCGATAAACTTTTAATAAAAATTTGCAAATCCCAAAAATATTTAAATATTATAAATTATTTTTAACTTTAGCCATATTTTAATAATATTAATCCGTCGGCAGTTTATTTTTAAGCTATTAATATTAATTATAAATCCTAAAAATATTTTTTTAAAAAATTCGTATTTAAATGATTTAATAAATAATTAATATTATAATAACCGTTTATAAATTAATTAAAAATATTTCGTATATTCCTTTTCGTTATCTAAATAAATAATTATATTATTTAAATATATTACGTATATGTAATTAATTAATTTAATTAATATTTTATATATATAAGTTTGGAACGTAATTAACGTATTAATAAAGTTAAATAACATAACCGTATATTCGAATTACCCGTATTACGTTTGGAAAGCAATTTTTTATTAATTACCTTTTTTAATTTTAATATAATAATAAATATTTTTAAAATTAATTTTCGAAAATACGTTAATTAACCTTAGGCGATTTATTATTTTTAAGATTAAATGTAAAAAATGTCAGTTTTTTATCGTTACTTAATTTAGCCCCTTATAATGGACGTATAGTCAAAATTGCTATTTTTTTAAGTATAAATAATATTGGTATTTTTACGTCCGTTTTCGAATAACGTATCCGGTTTACTTTTAGGTTTTCTTAGATATATTTTTCGAATACCTTCTTTTAGGCCTCCGAAATAAAGTAAATTGGGCCGAATAAGGGCGTTTTCCCTAGGATTAGGTTTATTGCATATTTTGCCCTTAGTAATTAAGGTATTTTTTTCGCTATTTTTTCGGAATATATTTGCCGGAAATTCTTTAAGCATATAAGGAAATTAGTTATTCCTTTTTCCTATTATTTCCCGAATTCCGAGATATCTAGTTTTTCGGCTAAGTTTATCAGGTTAACGGTATAAACTTATTTACCGAAAAACGTTAAATTTGCGATTTTCTGTTTATTAACATCTTATTATAATCCGTATAACTATTAATATATAACTATATTTAATAAAATCCTTAATTTACTTATTCCGAATTTAAATAATAAGAAATCGAACGTTTTTCGATTACGGCATATTATAAAATAAATTTACTTAAATTTTCGTTCGTTCCCGTTATTATCTGTTATGTTAATAAAAATTTTATAAGCCTTATAACATTTAATATACGTATCGTTAACGCCGATAAAGCCCAGAATATTCATAAAAACTGGTTAAAAATTAAGCTTTTTCGTTAGCTTTTTACTTATAATATTTATTTGTGCTCCGGTATTTATGTTTACTTATACCGTTACGTCCTTTGTATTTCTTTTAATAAGTACTTTTTCTTTAAAAGGCGGCTTTATTCCGATCGTTTTATAATTATCAGCCGAAATGGATTGGACGTATACGCTTATTTCAGGTTTTTTTGAGTTTACGTTTAAAAATTAATTTAATTCGTCGTTATATATTATAACGTTTTATATGGTTTTCGGAAGTTAATTTCCATATGGCCGAAATAGCAAAATTTTCGTATTCTTTTTTAATTTATAATTTACGTTTTTATAATTTGGTTTTTTATAATTATAATATTTAAATAAGCCCTTATAAAAATTAAGGATATTAGGTCGTAAGGATTTGTTTTAATCGGAATTAAATCGGCGATTATCTGCTTTCCGAATATAAAAATACCTGTAATCCTTATTACTTTCGTATAACGTTTTTGATTTGCTTTGGAGATTTTTTTTTTCGAAAGCGTTAAAATAAGATTATTCATTTTTATTAATACTTTTAACAAAAGATAATCGGGTTTTTTTCGCCTTTTTTTAAGCGTTCTAGTAATATTTTACTTTATTTATTACGTTATTAATTCGTTTTAATTTAACGTTTTTTTCGTAATAAGGTATTTCGTAACCCTAATATTAATTTATAAAAGTAATTAAAAATATAACGCTTATTATCCCGATTGTTTTTTAAGTTAAAAACGTTCGTAAGCTTTATTTTATAAATTAGAAGTTTTTATTTAACATAAAAGTTTAATAACGATTAATCGGATTATTATCATAATTCTATAAATTATTTCTTATATTTCTTATCGAGAAAATTAGGATTTACGTAATTTTTCTTAATAAAAATCTATAAGTTTTTTATTTTTAGTTTTTTTTCGTAATTAAAATAATTAAACGTAACGCAGTATAATTATTAAATGTTTGTAATTAAAATATCTATATGGTTTATGGCCTATTAAATATAAATAAAGGTATTTCGCCTTGGTATTTCGGCATAAATTTCCGTAATAAATTTTATTTAATTTCTTTTTAATTAACGTATGTTCGGAAAATTTCAAATTATTATAACGTAATATTTATTTATCGGCTTTAAGTTTTTGCGACGACATTATAATTAATTTATAAAGTTTTTTTTTTAAATTTATGTTATTATTTATTATTTGGCTAATTATTAAAATAATTCCGAATATTATTTATTTTATTAACGAATAATTTCCAAAATCTGGTTATTATTAAAAAATTTATTTTTCTTATTTTAAATTCCGAAACGCGTTCGTTATATTACGTCCGTTTTCCGACCGTTTAATTAATGGTTATCGAAACGTATCCTTATTATATATATAAGGGGATTTAAAATTTCGGGAATTATGGTCCTTTGCCCGTTAAAATTTCGTTATAAGCTTTTTCGCCTATTTCCGTACCGTAATCGATCGTTTATCGGTTAGGTTCCGATTGGCGGTTTTTTCGACTAATAATTTAGGTTCGTTTTGTAATTGGCGAACTCTGTTTTTGGTAATTATTACGTTATTTTTTATGGTAAGTAAAAAAATTATAAAATAATAAATAGTTATAAGCTTGGTAAAATGATTTTTAACCAGTCGTAAAGCAGATTTTAAAAAGTAAATGTATTAGGTTACTTCCATCTGGCGTTTCCCATTAGGTGCCAGATGGTGGATTTATATTAGTAAGTAGGTTAGTGACTGATCGGTAGCTGGTTGGCTACCAGCCTTATCCTTATAGGGGCTGTATTTTCACACGCCTTTCCGTTAATAAATAATTTCCCATTTATTTCGAACCTCCAGGCGTTATGGTCCTTATAGCCTTATAACTCGCGAACGGCTTATAAAACCTAACGGCGCGGTTTTTCGATATCCATAACGAATAAATTGTATACGAATAATAGGTGCGTAACGTTAGCGTACTTCTTACGGCGACGGACCGTTCGCGAAAAAGAAGATTTCTTAATATGTAAGGGGCCGTATATACAGTAACTAAAGGTATGGGCCATAACAGGTTTATTGAGAAATTTAGAAAATAACTAAGAAAATACGTAGGAGCAGCTAATTATATATATGGGAGCCACGGGATTAGCGTTACGCTAATCCTTTCACTAGGGCCCCTAGCCCGTGACACGCATAATAGAAAAAGACTGTTAGAAAGTTATTACGGATTTCCATTTTTAATTAGTATTTATTATATATTTTTACGAAAAAAACATTTATTAAAAAAATTTACGTTAGTTTATAAAGGAATTCTGGAACAATAATTAAAACGACGCATAATGAGATATAATTATAAATATAGAAAAATAATTTATTTAATAAGAAAAGAAATTATAACAAAATTAAAAATAATTAATATAATTCGACGAAATAATATGCCGGCAATAACGATAAATATAATAACTTAACGTATTAAACGAAGAAATATAAATAAGGTTCGATAAATTTGAATAAAAATTAAAAGAAAAAAGTTATTTATAAAAAAGCCGTAAAATAACGAAACCCAGAGAAATTAAAAGAAATTTCTAAAAAAGGCTTTAAACGTAACGATAAAAAATATTAATAATTTTATTATTTTGGAAATATAAATCGGAACGTTTTAATATATTGCAATAATAAATTACGGAACTTTGGGCAGAAATTATATTATACTAGATATGGTTAATAAGTTCAGATTATTATAGAGATATAAGTTAAAACCTTATATAGCAACAAATGCCGAAGGTTAGGAATATGACGGCTAGGGGTTTACCCACTATTAAACCTTAGTCGTACGGGTTTATGTTGGCAGGAGTATCGTGGGAATCTGAGCAATGAATACAGTAACGTGTTACGTCTCGTAATACCAAGGGTGCCTTGGGTAACGAATTGTTATTGCAAGCTGGTGCTATCTAAACTATGGAAATAATGAGCGTATATATCCTTCTTCTGCTTGCTGGATCACCACCAACAAATTGGTGATCCGGCTCACTGGCTTACCACCAGTGAGTTGGTGATCCGGCTCACTGGCTCACCACCAGTGAGTTGGTGATCCATCACGTGACCTGCCCCACCACGCACTTATGGTTGAGTTATGTCAGACCGTTTCTGGAGACCGTGGCGCGTTGGGTCATGACAAGGAATTTGTTTACGATAACGGAAAAATTATACGCGAAATTAATTATTTCAAAAATTTTTGTTTAAGAACGATATTAAATAGTTAATTTTGATATTATTTTATTTAAGAATTACGATATGATTTTAGAATTATTATGGATACGCTAATACGGAATTTTGATTAACGGTAAAACTGGCCAAATAAAATTCGTTTTATTTTTTATTAATAACTAAAAGAAATAAGATATTAATATTTAATTAATAATGGCGACGAATGTAAGCATAAAGATACGATAAAAACCTTATTATCGAAAGCGGTAAAATATAAAAAAACGGGTATTAAAGAAAAATACAACGTATTAATATTATTATCCGAACGAAATTAAAACAATTGAATAACGATTTAAAATAACAAAAATAACAGTCCCGAAAATTAGAAACTTTAATTAATATATTATTATAATATCATAAATATAAGCAACTTTTCGGAAAAAAACTCGATATGAAATTATTAGAACATAACGAATAAAATTATAAAATAATTTTTAAAAAAGCATTTTCAACGAAGTTTTACCTTATTTATAATCTTAACGGAAACGAATTACGTATTGTTAAAGAATATCTAAAAGATCGGTTATAGAAAAAATGGATTCGATTTTCGAAATTATTAATAGGATATCCAATACTTTTCGTACTTAAGAAAAATAGAAAATTACGATTAGGAGTTAATTATCGATAATTGAACGATATTACTATTAAGAATTAAATATTATTACCCCTAATTCCAGAAATAAAAAACTGATTTTACGGAATTAAATATTTTATAGTATTCGATTTTAAAAATAAATATAACCTTATAAAAATTTAAAAAAATACAAATAGAAAATAACTTTTAGAACGAAATACAAACTATTTACATATTTGGTTACGTTAATAGGATTTACGAACGTACCAACAACTCTTTAACGAATGGTAAATTATGTATTATAAAAATACCTCGATATTTTTGTCGTTTGCTATCTCGACGATATTCTTATTTTCTCCGAGACGGAAAAAATATACGTAAAATACTTTTATAAAGTTTTTCAAATTTTATAAGATATGAGGTTATTTATTAATGCAAAAAAGAATTAATTTCACAAATAAAAAATGGAATACTTGAAATATATTATTATTTTAAAATATATTAGGATAGATCTTAAGAAAATCGTTATAGTTATAAAATAATAAATACTAATAATAATTAAGAAGGTATAGGTATTTTTTAAATTCACTAATTATTACAAAAAATTTATTCGAAGTTTTAACAAAATCGTTATATCTTTAATAAATTTTATGAAGAAAAAAAAGAATTCAAATAAATGCCAAATACGGAAAAAATATTTCAGAATATTAAAAATGCGATTACCAGCAAACTAGTACTAATTATATACGATTTAAACTACCCTGTTAAGCTAAAAACCGATATTTCGAATTATGCGTTAAACGTAATAATCGGATAACGAAATAATTAAGACAAATTATACCTTATTGTATTCTTTTAGTATAAATTAAAAGGAGCCGAATTTAATTACGCTATTTTAAATAAGGAATTTATGGCTATTATTATGGTATTTCAAAAGTTTAAGTATTTTTTAAAGGGAAGCCTATATTAGGTTAAGGTTTATACGGATTATCAAAATTTTACCCGATTTATTACGACTAAGGAACTTATAAAACGATAATTTCGTTATGTAGAAAAATTAGCGAATTTCGATTTCGTTATTATTTATAAGAATGGCTTAAAAAATAACAAAGTAAATACCTTAAACAGGTAATCAGATTTTAAGAAAAAATTAATTAAAATTAATTATAGAATTTTCGATACCATTATAAAAAAATATTTACGCTTACGATAAATTACGATAGTTCGAGTAATATTTTTCGATATATATTAAAAAATTTAACAATATAATAATAATTTCCTAAACAATTAAAAAATAAACAAAATACAAATTTTAAAAAAATATTAGAAAACTTTAATACGACAAACATACGAATATTAATAATACGAATATTCAGTAATTTATAAAACCCTAAAACGGCTTTAACGTACATATTTTTTTCTTAAATAAAAATAATAAGAAAACAAATTATACAGTAATACAATATTTACGTCAAAGTAAAAATTTAATAATATAAACTATACAGAAAATTATAACTATTACCAGTTACAAAGCGATTATAACATTTAATTATATTCGACTTTTTTATTAAGTTTTTTGTAATAGAAAATTTAATTACGAAAATATATTACGATAATATTCTCGTAATCGTCGATCGATTTACGAAACTTTCCTATTTTTTAATAATATATTTTTATTATATACGGATTATCTATGGAAATTATTTTGAATAAAGGATCGATATTTGTATCTAAGTTTTAGCAAGGCCTAATAATATAAATTGGCTTAAATTATAAGTTATTTAACGTATTTAAACCTTAAATAAATAAAGAAATAAAACGAACGAATTAAATTTTATAAATGTATTTACGATATTATATTAATTACGAACCAAATAATTAGGTTAAGAAATTACTAATTGCATAATTAGCTTATAATACCAGTTATTACGAAAATATTAAGATAATATTTACGAACGTAAATTTTAGTTTTATTTCAAAAGTTTATAAAAAGATATATAATAATAGTTTAATTAATATTCAAGTATTTTTTACGTTAAAATATTTACGATAATTATATTAATAAATAAAAATAAAAATAAAATTCGTACGAAATTAAATAAGCAAATATTATAATTAAACAAAGTTAAAAAAATTAACTTTTTAAAAAAGGGAAATAATTTTCTTCATTATTAAAAATATTTAAATAAAACTACCTAATAAAACACTTGATTTTAAATATATCGGTTTATATAAAATTATTAAAAAAATCTTAAAAAATAATTATTAATTAAATTGTTTATTAAAAAATAAATTTTATTGTATTTTTTTTATGTTTTTTTATTCGAATTAATAACGGACATACTTAAAGTACATATAACGCAAAACAATATGGAAATAAAAGACGAATAAATATATAAGATGAAGAAAATTTTCGATATGCGAAAATAAGACGGATTTACTAAATATCTGATTAAGTGAAAAAAGTATCTAGATTTCGAAAATACCTGGAAACCTGCTAAGAACCTTATTGGCGCCTAGCGTTTATTAAAGAATTTTTACCAGTAACGACGAAGTTATTTGAAATAATGGTATTCCAGTTTATAAGATCTAAGAAAGGAAGCCTTTGATTTACCGTATTTTAATTAATAACGTTTACCTTACCTGAAGCCTGTACCTTGATTATAAACTTTGATTCTAATTACGTAAGGTTATTGAAATCGTTTAAAAATTAAAAGACATAATTAATAAGTTTCGTATTTTAGGATTAATAATATTAACTTTAATAACGTATACGAGAAAAATGCGTAAAAGCTTCGGATAAAGATTTTTCGGCCGTTAGCCTTTTTTTAATTTTTTAACTCCGCGATATAATAATTAATTATAACAATAAGGATTTTTGTTCCGTTATACGAACGACTCTGACAAATATATTCTTTATAATAAGAAACCCTATCCATTATTTGGTAATTAAGTTACCGGGCAAAATAAAAGAAAATAAGATATTGCGTTAAAACCTTCGAGTTTAATTAAATTAATTAGGGCAAATTGTTATTCGGATTTGCGAAAAACGACGTTTGGATATACCGGAAGATATGTTGAAGAAATATAAAAAGTTTACCGAATAAAAAAAGAAAATTTTAAGGACAAAATTTGTGGAAGGGAGAGATCATATTATGGCCTAACGCGTTACGGTTTCCAGAAACGGTTTGATATAATCTAACCATAAATGCGTAATAGGGCAGGTTACGTGATGGATTATTAACTTACGGGTGGTAAGCCAGTGAGCCGGATTACTAACTTACTAGTAATAATTCAGTAAGTAAGAAAAGGATATATACGTTTACTGTTTCCATAGTTTAGATAGCACCAGTTTATAATATAATATCGTTATCTAAGGCATTTTTGGTATTACGAAACGTAACTCGATTACTGTATTTATTATTTAAACTTCTACGATACTCCTGCCAACATTAACCCGTACGACTAAGGTTTAATAGTTGGTTAAACCCCCTAGCTCGTTGCATTCCGAAACCCTCCTTTAGTTGGGTTATAATACGATTTCCCCTTTCCTTAAATCTTGCTCTTAAGATTTCTTTTGGTAAGTTCCTTCTCCGCTTATCACTATGTCTGGCCGGATTACTCAAAATCGCAAACGTATTAACCTAAAGGAAAAGCGCGAAATTTTGGCTTTTTTTGTTTTTAATTCTGGTTTTGAAGTTATACTTTATACGCCTTGTTTTCGTACTAGCAATTTCTGCATTATGTTGAATAATATAACGCGTTATTAATAATGCATTTTAAAAAAACGCCATTATAACGATTTTGGTATTTTTTTAAACAATATTAATAAAGAAATAAAACGTTTGTAATTTAAAAACTTTTCCGCCTAATAATATCTTTGTAATATTCGTCAAAAATTCTTAACAATATTTCGTTTAAAACGCCTTCGTATTTAACAAAACTTTCTTGGCAAAAAAAAATAAAAATAATTAACCGGGGTTTTTAATCCCTAAATAAACGAGAAAAATAGGAAAAAACTAATCGTTAAAAAAAGTAAACGTTTGGAAAGTAAATTTCGTATTACCTTCCTCAAATAGTTTTATTTCTTTAATCTCATCGTAAACGTAAATTAGAACGCGATTATTTCCGATAATTCCGTTATTGCTGGTGAAACTTTTTCAATAGACGTTAAGCGCCAATACGATTTTTGGCGGGTTCTCAGGTATTTTCGGAATCCGGATATTTTTTCCACTGAATTAGGTACTGGGTAAATCCGTTTTATTTTCGTATGCCGAAAATCTTCTTTTCCTTATATACTTATTTGTTTTCCATTTTTATATCGTTCTATATCGTATATACTTTAATTATATCCATTACTAATTCAAATAAAAAAACGTAAAAAATTAAACAAAATTTAATTTTTAGTAAAAATTCTAATTAATAATTATTTTTTAAGATTTTCTTGATAATTTTATATAAACCGATATATTTAAAATCGAATTATTTATTTGCCCGTTTTATTTAAATATCTTTGGTAACGAAAAAAACTATTTCCCCTTTTTCGAAAATTAATTTATTTAATTTCGTATAAATTCCAGTTGTATTTTTATTTCTGTAATATAATTATCGTAATTGTTTTAACGTAACAATTATTTTAATATTAATTAGACCGTTATTACGTATTTTTTTATAAATGTTTAATGTAAAACTAAAATTTACATTTATTAATATTATTTTAATATTTTCGTAATAACTAATATTGTAAGTTAAATACGCGATTAATAGTTTTTTACGTTAATTATTTTATTCGTAAGTAATATAATATTATTAATAAACTTTTAAAATTTAATTTATATATTTTATTTCTGTATTTGTTTAAGATTTAAATATATTGGATAACTTATAATTCCGGCCGATTTATGTTATAAGGTTTTACTAAAACTTAAATATAAATATCGATTTATTATTTAAAATAATTTTTATAAGTAATTTATATATGTTCAAAATATATTTTAAAAAAAATATATGTTATTTGTTCTGCGTCCGTTTCGTTATAATATAATAAAAACTAAGAAAGTTTCGTAAATCGATTAACGATTATAAAATTACTATCGTAATATTTTCCCGTAATTGGACTTTTTAATATAAAAAATTTAATAATAAAGTCGAATATAACTAAATATTATAATTGCTTTGTAACTAATAATAATTGTAATTTTCCGTATGGCTTATGTCGTCGAATCTTAATTTTAACGCAAATATTATATTGTTATATATTTTTATACCGTTAATATTTATTTTAATAAAGGAATATATACGTTAAAATTGTTTTAAAGTTTTATAAATCCCTAAATATCTATATAGTTAATATTTATATATATTTCGTATTAAAATATTTTAGTATTTTTCTAGAACTAATATTTTATCCGTTTTTTAGTTTTTTGGGAAATTATCGTTATATTACTCGATTTTCTAATATATATTAAAAGGTATTACTCGAATTATCGCAATTTGTTACAAGCGTAAATGTATTTTTATAATAATATCGAAAATTAAATGGCTAATTTTGACCAATTCTTTTTCGAGATTTAATCGCCTATTTAAAATATTTATTTTATTATTTTCTATTTCTTTTTGTAAATAATAACGAAATTAAAGTTCGCCAATTTCTTTTGCATATTTTAATTATCGTTTTATAAATTCTCTAATTGTAATAAATCGGGTGAAATTTTAATAATCCGTGTAAACTTTAATCTGATAAACTTTTTCTTTTACAAATACCTAAACTTTTAAAATATTATAATAATGGCCATAAATTCCTTATTTGGAATGCCGTAATTAAATTCGGTTCTTTTTAATTTATATAAAAGAAATACAATAAGATATAATATACCTTAATTATTTCGCTATCCGATTATTATATTTAATGCATAATCCGAAATATCGCTTTTTAATTTAACGGAACGGTTTAAATCGTACATAATTAATATTAACTTATTAATAATTACATCTTTAATATTTTAAAATAATTTTTCCGTATTTGGCATCTATTTAAAAAAAATTTTCGTAAGGTTCGTTAAAGGTTTAATTATTTTGCTAAAATTTCGAATAAATTTCTTATAATAATTAGCGAATCCAAGAAATACCTATAATTCCTTAATTATCGTTAACGTTTATTACTTTATAACTATAACGATTTTCTTAAAGTTTATTTTAATATATTCTAAGATAATAATATATTTTAGATATTTTATTTTCTATTTGTAAAATTAATTTTTTTCCGTATTAATAAATAACTTTACGTTTTATAAAGCTTAAAAACCTTTATAAACGTATCCTACGTATGCTTTCTCCGTTTCGAAAAATATAAAAATATCGTTAAAATAATATATAACGAAAATATCGAGGTATTTTCGTAATACATAAATTATTATCCGTTGAAAAATTTCTAGCATATTCGTAAGTCCTATTAATATAATTAAATACTTAAATAATTTGTATTTCGTTTTAAAAGTTATTTTTTATTTATATTTTTTTAATTTTGATAAAATTATATTTATTTTTAACATCGAAAGCTATAAATTATTTAGTTTTATAATATCGATTTTTTATTTCTATAATTCAAGGTAATAATATTTAATCCTTAATAATAATATCGTTTAGTTATTAATAATTAATTACAAGTCACAATTTTTCGTTTTTTTTTTGATACGAAAAATATAAGGTATTTTGCTGGTAATTTCGAAGGTTAAATTTATTTTTTCTGTAGCCTACTTTTTGGGTAATTTTTGAACGTACGTAATTTGTTTCTGCTAAGGTTATAAATTGGATAAAACTGTGTCGAAAGTCCTTTTTTAAAAACTATTTTATAATTTTATATCGAGTTCCTTTTTAAAGAACTATTTATATCAGTAGTATTATAATAATATATTAATTAAATTTTTAATTTTTAAAGTTATTGTTTGTATTTTAGATTATTATTTAATTGGTTTAATTTCGCTTTAATGATAACGATACATCGTATTTCTTTTTAATGCCCCTTTTTTTTTCTTATATTTTACCTTTCAAGGTAATAAGGTTTTTATCGTATTCTTATGTCTATATTTATCGTTATTATCGATCGCATATTAAGTTTTTAATTTCTTTTTTTGTTTATTAATACAAAGTAAAATAAAATTTGTTTAGCTAGTTTTTTCGTTAATTAAAACTTTGTACTAGCGTATTTATGGTAATCCTAAAATTATATCGTAATTCCCGAATAAAACGATATCGAAATAGACTTTTTAGTATCGTTCTTAAATAAAAATCTCGAAGTAATTAATTTTTTATATAATATTTCCGTTATCGTAAACGAATTTCTAACTTTCGGTATTTATCGTTATATAAAGTTTTAATTTATATTTTTATAATTATATAAATTTATTAACCATATTTAATATAATATAATTCCAACTTAGAATTTCGTAATTTATTATTATAGTATACTAATACGTTTCGATTCGTATATCCAAAATAATAAGGTTATTAATATTTTTTATCGTTACGTTTAAAGCCTTTTTTGGAAATTCCCTTTAATTTCTTTAGGTTTCGTTATTTTGCAGTTTTTTTATAAGTAATTTTTTTAACTTTTATTTAAATTTATTAAATTTTGCTTCTATTCTTTAGTTTAACGCGTTACGTTATCATATCTGTTGGTATTATCGGCGTATTATTTCTTTAAATTATATTAATTATTTTTGGTTTTATTATAATTTTTTTCCTTATCGAATAAATCGTTTCCGTATATTTACGATTATATCTTATTATGTATTATCTTGATTATTGTTTTAGAGATTTTCTATAAATTAACGTATTTTTTAATGGCTTTTTTATAAGAATTTATAATAAATACTAATTAAAAATAAAGGCCTGTAATAAGTTTCTGGTAATATTTTTTTATTATGCGTTAAATTAGTTTTTTCCGTTTAATAATTATATTATTTATAATAATAAAAAAGGTTTTCCTATAGATATTATTTTTTTTGAGGCCAGCTTTTTCTTTCGGCCAATTGCTAAATATTTCCTGGGATTATAGTTCGAAAATATCGATATTATTATTTATTGTTTTTATTATTTCCGGTACGGTTTGGAAATTTAAATTCCTTATAATATATAAGTAATTCATTCGTAAATATGTTATTTTCATTTTTCTTAATTGGGATATTCTTATCGTTAACAATATATGGCATATATTTTGCCATATCGATTAGGAGTTCCGAGATAAACTTTTTCTGTCCAGTTCTGGTATTTGCGTAACCATTCTTATAATGCTTCTTATTATGTTTGCAATACTTGTTAAATTAGCTTCTTGGCTTTTTGGATTTTTCGCTGGATTTCTTATTATAATGGTTTTTGTTAAACCTTTTGCTATAAGGGACCTAGGATATACTTAGGCCGAATTATGTTAATGAATTTACTTTCGTTTTTTTGATTCTCTCTGGATTATTTTTCGGGTATAGATTTTTAATTATTTTAACGAGGCTTTTTAAGTACTTTATACTATATTGCTTTATATTCCATTTTATTATAATTATAATCGTTGGTTTGGTTCCAGTTCTTTTTGTAAATAACTTTTAATTCTATAAATCTTGGTTTTATGCCGTAAAAATGTTACTATGTCGAAAAACGCTGGTATTAGCTATATATCGGGGTTTGTTATTATTTTTTCCTTTGGTGCCCTTAATGCGTTATGCGTATTGTCGATCGTTAATTTTAACTACTATAACGATATAATCCGATAAATAATTAGGCTAATCGAATTTTAAAATTTTTTTTGCATTTTTTTAGGCCGTCGAAAAATTTAATTATTAATATTTTTTATCCCCAGTTTAATTTAATTACTAACTAAATCAATATATTACCGTAATTAGATATTAATATTTTTATCGTAATTACTAGATCTATATTTCGGCTTTTATCTTTTTATTTATTATTCTAAAAGCTGTCGTTTATGCTTATTCGAATTATTCGTAATCGTTATACATTTGTATTATTTTTGGATTTCGTTTTTTAATTAATAAAATAATATATTATTTTATAACGGATTCGAATTAAATAATCGTATTTTCGGTAAATTATTTAATTGTGAATTTAATTCGTATAATAAGCATAATAAATCGAATAAAAAAATACTCGAAATATATTTGATATTAAGTTAAAAATAATTATAACTTAATCGAAATTCCGTTAAAAGGTTCTGGCTTAAAAAACTTAAAGACCTTTTTAAATTTTTTGGTAAAATTTAACTAAAAACCTAATTTATTCGAAAAGGTTTCCCGGTTTCGAGAACTTTTTTTCCTTTAAATTTCTTATAAGTTGCTTAAAAGGATATTATAAGATTATTATTATTTCTTTTAAGCTGAAAAATGCGTTCGTTTATAACATCTAAGCGTTGAAAAACTTTTTTGCGAAAAAGGCAAGGTTTTTTTTTTCCTTTTCGGATTTTATTCCAATATCCGAGTAATCAAGGATTTAGTAAATAGGCTATTCGAGTTGCTTACTAGTAGATATAATATTAATCGGTATTATTTAAAGTTTGACGATATTATTAAACAAAAGCTTATAACGTATAACGGCTAAAAAGTTTAATTAATTATTAAACCTTAATCGTACGAGTTTATATTAACAGAAATATCGTAAGAATTTAATTAAGTAATAAATATAGTAATCGTATTACTTTTCGTAATTTCAAAAGTACCTTGGGTAACGATATTTTGTTACAAACTAAAGCTATTTAAACTATGGAAATAATAAACGTATATATCTTTTCCTAGATCCTGTTAAATCCTTTGGATCATTCCGGATCTATATCGAATAACTGCATAGATCTCGTTAGATCCCTTAGATCACTCCGGATCCATATCGGATAACTGCATAGATCTCGTTAGATCCCTTGGATCACTCCAGATCCATGTTACGTGATTCTGACCTACTTAGGTCCCGTTTCGGTCACCAAGTGACCGTTTCCGAGACCCTCCCTTGGTTGGGTCATAATATTTTGCCCTGGTGGCGTAGCGGTATAAGGTGCAACCATAACACCGAGTCTGGTTTAGAAATAGTAAAAAATGTTAATATAAAGTTATGGTTATTTTTATAATTTAAATAGGATTAATTTAATATATAACTTCGTTTTTTACAACACTCTTAATGTTATAAAATATGACTTAGTTATTTAGTAATTTAGATTTTTAAAATATTTATACTAATATAAACCCGTACGACTTAGGTTTAATAGTTGGTTCAACCTCTAGCCGTTACAGCTAGCCATTGCACTAAAAAAACTGAATTGATAAATGCGCACTTATTGCACTACTTAGCTAACACTTTCGTTAATCGCTTACGCCGTACGGAATTAAGCTAAAAGTTATATATTGTTCGAAGGCGCAAATTCTAATAAAGAAGATTTTTTTTTTTTCAATTTTCTAAAACTTTATTAAAAGGCCTTTTAAAAAGGAAGAAATCAATAAATGGATCGACGCGCAACGCGGTTGTGAGGTGCCGCGTTGATGGGGTGGAGCGCGGATGGGGAGTCATCTTACGAATACCCTGTATAAGATTTCCGTATAACTCTCTCGAATGCAAGCCTCTAGTCAAAGAGTTTCTCACTTTGTATCCCGGAATTGACCTCCCCCGTATAATTAGCTCCGGAATCCGTAAGGCCACTACCCCCTTTCCGCTGAGTTGATGGCCTGTTATTTCCTAAAAGCCTCGCAACTAATCGGATCTACAAAGAGACGAAGCTGCCTCCACCACCTCTCTGTAGCCCTATTAATCACGGCACATCATCGGTCTAAGTCCCAGTCACGGCCTCACCCTCCAGCCTAATCAGCAGACTGAGCCGAAGCCGGGGCATGTCTGTGGCCCTCGCTTGCACCCAGGGGTGGTCCATGTCGAAGCCGCGTGGCTCCGCGAACGCGGCAGCGTACGGTCGCGGCATGCGGTAGAAGCGTGTCGGCATGGCGACGTCGCACGGGGCGCCCCGCACTACTGGGTTCTCCCTCTCGGCGCGTGACAGCTGGATCCAGCTGTTGCGCAGCCACTTGAATTCGAGGTCTTTGCGCTTGCTGGCGAGCAGGGGTGTGCGTCCCGTCGCGGCGTCCTCCCCCTCTTCTCCCGCCGTCGGGCCGATAAGGTGGTTCAGGAGCCGCATGTCGTGGGACCACCTGGGGCTGCTACATCGGTCCTGTGTCTCGCTGTAGATGCACATGAGGCGACTGAGCCTCTCGACGGTGAGGTTTCTGGTAGAAGCAGAAAAGGAGGTGGAAGAGGTGTAAGGGGATAGCGACGATAGGTCGATGTGTGTCACGGTGCTGCCCTCCGGGAAGAACTCCGCGCGGATCAGTGCTGGGAGCGGCCGCTCCATGCAGATGGCGAGGTCGCGGTCCGTGTACGCCGCCTCTGTCCGGGGCCACAGACGCAGGTCGACGAGTTTTGCGGTGGGCTGGTGAACTTCCGGCTGCCGCGGCAACTCTACTCCCTGGTTGGACACCGGAGACGACGCGGAACTTCTCCGGCTGTTTTCGCGTGGGCCTCGTACCTCCCCTTCCTCCGAGGCGCCAGTTCGCGCCGTTCGGAAGGGTGCTGTAGGCGGCAGCAACTGGAGACGCAGCCCCTGGCTGTGCAGCGGATCCGGGCGTACCCCAGCCGCCATGAGCTGGGAATTGACATCGAGCCACAGATCAAGCGCAACCTCTTGATCATCGTCATATCCGACGGGGAACGAGAGGGCAACAGGATTCGCCTCCGTATCCTGGGGCCAGAGCAGCAGGTCGGCGAGGAAGAGGGTGTCGCAGGCGCGGTCGAACCACGTCACATTATCGCACGTCCGCCCGTCCTCGACCGCTGCGGCTCTAGGACGCCCTCGCGGCACGCTCCCCTCAAAATACAGATAGCCGCCGCTGCGGTGGGCGACTTTGCGTGCAGCGCGGCACACCTGCGCGATGGCGGGCGTCCCGTGCAAGGGGCGCGGTAGTCGCACGCCGCAGCGAACTTCGTGGGCGGCGAGGTAGATGGTGCGGCGCGGCAGAGCGAACTCCCAGATGGCGAGCTGAAGCTCGAAGGGTAGGCCGGAGAAGCTGGTGAAATCTCTCAGGTCGGGGATGCGGGTCCAAAACATGATGAGGTGGGTGTTGCGTGGGGCGGATGGTTCAGGATATCCGTGACTGGTCAAATAGACTTGGTGCTAGGTCGCGTGGTCGGAGTAGAGAGGAATGGTGTGCATCGCCATGTTTGTTCATCTTGAGCTCTATATTTCAGGTGCTGGATCTTATAATAATTAAATGTGGTTTGCTTGACTGGGAACGAAACAAAGGATCCACGCAGATCCGAGGACGTCGAGGATTAACTGTTTAACCAACCCGGCACCAGCGGGCGCAATTCCAGATCAAGACAAAGAAGAGTTTGGTGATTCACCTCAGTCCGCAAACATACCAGCAACATTTCGGATGAACATGCTATTTTTAACAGCGATTCCTGCACAGCTAGCATAGTGATGCGGCAACTCGAGGAGATCCTAAACCCATTTCTATATCACGGGCATAGTAACTTTGAATTGCTGGCCAGCTTTGCTATATTCACACGTGGATGGAAGTCTAAGCCAATAATCTGCATATTGTGAGTGTCCTTATTGACCTCGCCCTCGACCACTCCCGCGACGCCCGCCCCTGGCACCTCGGAAACCACGACCGCCTCTACCATTCTGCGACCTAGGAGGCCGTCCACGACCATTGCCCTGTTTAAATGAGCCCGGATGAGGTGGCAGAGAACCCGGCGGTGCCGTGGGCAGGGATCGTGTAGAGCCTTGCAAGCCATGGGTCGGCATAGGTGGCAGGGGACCTTGGGGCAGCGGTGGTTGCCACGCTGACGAGCTTCCGCTATAACGGAGAGGGGCCTGGAGATCCTGCGGGAGTGGAGGAGGGGGCTCGAATTCCGGCTCATTATGACGTCTATGGTTCTGACCATTCTTGCCGCGACGCTCGCGCTCTCCATTCCGCGAAGTATTGGCGACATTGCTCGCAATCCTTATCTGGCCTCGTGCTTGCGGTTTCTTAACAGGTTCCTGGATGAACTCGTTGTCAGATTCCTCGCTCGAGACGAAATGGTTGTGTGTAGTTCTGGTTGCTCTGCCACGAATGTGGAAATTTAAGGTTCCATTATGGGAGGTTGACATGTCCACGCCGACCCAGCCGATAGCGACAAGGTCGCTTTGCGGATCCACGTAAAGGTCTCGATTCGCCCGCGACCAACTCGTCCGGCCCGTCACATTGGCTCCTCTGCCTGGAAGCGCGCATTCCGGTCCGTAGTGGCCTTCGGCACCGCAGGTGTAGCAGAATCCTGGAATGGCTTTGACTTTCTTAATTGCTGCGTTGGCTGGATCATAGCTTCTCCACACCTCAGAACATTCGTTTTCTAGGTGGTCTGCACCACAGAATGCACAGGGGTCTTGTTCATCTGCTGCCAAAGCAAGCTTCTCTGTACAGGTCTCCTCACCGTGGCCAAGTTGACGGCATTTAGCACATCTCTGTTTCGCCGGACAGTTGAGTGATGTGTGGCTGGGGCTATCGCAAAAGCGACAGATGAGTTGCGGGCACGATTTAGCTCTATGTCCGGTTCCAGAACATGAGATGCAGTGTTGAGATGGATCGTCGGCATTCGGGAAATATTTTTGTTGTAGCTGACGTTCTTCATCGGCGGATAAATCAGATCCGATATGTTGATCCTCTTGAGTGGCAGACGAGCCGTCACCCGCCGGAAGCTCACCCTTCTGGGCCATCTTGCGCGCCCTCTGTATCATCGAAGACAGCGCCTTCTTATTGGACGTCGCGTCAGATAAGGCTTTCCTAACGGCGGCAGTATGCTTCTTGGCCCCTTGAAGAAACCCTGCATCTTTCGAAACATATTTGTCGAGACCTACGCGAAGGGTCTTATAATTCAACTGGTCCCAAGGTCGATCCTCGTTTGTTTGCAAAACGGCCACGATCCAAGTTAATAGTTGTTCACGCCAAAAAGGGACGCTTTGTGCGGATGGTGACAAGGGGATGTCCAAAACCTCTAAGCGCGGTATCTGCCAGATGGATTTTCCACAGTTAAACGAAACTAGTGAATTGTCAGGGTTTGGCTCAGCTTGTTCTGCTGGGTCGGTAGCCGGCGCCTCGGACTGCTTGACCGTCTGCTGTCCCTGTCCGGCGTCTTCTTCACGGCTTGAACTAGGCGGCGAAGATCGGTCGGACGCTGATCCATTAGGCGCGTTCGTGTCCATCGGCCGTGTGGTAGAGAACGGCTCCACAACTCCCTTTCCAAATGAAGTTCGTGAGCCCAAGCTGACTCCTCGGTTGAAACCCGAGGATGACTGTTGAGTGGACCGCTGGGTTACCGACGCTTCTGTCTCGGCAAAGGAATTACTTATAGTTCCAGACTTGGGATATGACTGGGCGACTCGCATTTCGACATCGTGGCCTGCACCTCCGGGACGAGGGGAACTCAGCTCTACTATTTCGCCGTCGTCCAAACTCTCTGACCCGCTGTCACCGTCGGAGTGGCGCGTCTTTTTCTTTTTAGACGCAGGGGGGGAAGAAGGGTCTTGATTATCTTCATCAGAAGTCAGGCCCTTGAGTTCCCCACCGTAATCACGGGGCCGCTTCTGGCCCGAGGGGCTGGCAGGCGCGGCGGCTTGTCCCGGAGCGGAGGCGCCAGAAGGGGCTTCTGTGATGTGTTCCATGGGCCAGCGATTGATGAAAAATAGGAAATCCTACAGTAATAGAGGATTTTATGTCATCGGTGCCAGTTCAACTCCCTTGCGACAAAGAAGTATACACGACAACCATACAAAGTGCTGAGAGCCTCCCTGGGCAGGTGCGTGGCGAGGATATGGGATACCCTAAACAAAAAAGCCTGAGAAGTGCTTACCACAGTTACTTCATAGGCAAGAGTCTCTAAATTCGCAATGGGGTGCAGGTGAGTGGTATGGCCATTCGAGCCAAGAGCTAGCGACAGCAACAAATTGTTATTTTCTTTTTTTTGGCAGACCCGGCCGCTATCCTTGGCAATCGTGTCGATTTGATATTGCGGCTCTGGTTCCTGGTCAGCATCTTTTGCAGGTCCGTACCTACCTGTACAGTGAATTACATAATCGCCGGAGAAACTGCGGCTAACTCCTAAATTACGCCACATTGTGGTTCCAACTTTGAGCGACCCAGCTCGGACACCAGTTGATATGCGTACCTAGGTTCCCCTTTCGGCACATCAATCAATTTATTTAACTTTTAGAACATCGTACCGGCACCCCATGAATGTTTATTTCGCCATCACGAGGAAATAGGAGTACGGTGGAAATCGTCTGCTGCTCATGATTTTTCCCCGGCGGTGGAGCATCCTGGCCCCTGACTCCTGAGCTCACCGTCTTGAATCGCTCGTTTTACTTTGATTGCGCCTGGGTATTCGACCCATGCAAGTTTCCCCAAGTTTCTGGTGGTACGTAGATATTGGAATGAATGTGTTTATTTCTCTTTCCTAAATATTACGTTCAAGTCGGTCTTTTGCAGGCCATTGGGTAATTAAGCTTGGCGACCTTGACTGCCTGGCTCGACGAATTCAATTCAGAATTAAGATGGCCTGCAATCACCATTAAAACTACAGCTACCTTGAATGCTTTGTAGGTGTCCGATATACGTGGCTTACTTCCCGATAGCCCCATTTTATCAAAGCAACGTGGTTAAGACGTTACACTTGGGTTGCTCTAGGGCTGTATGTACTTAGATATAGGGTCTCCACACAAAGCCGAGATTGGACAGCCGGCATATGGGTTTCCAATCAATGTCTAGAACCCGCCAATAAATTGAACCCATGCTCAACGTTTCTTGGGGGCCAGTCCTGCGAGGGGGACGCATTCCTTTCCTTCTAGAAAAGGATGCCATCCCGACAGCCAGTATTGACCCCCATCCAATCACTGTTCATTCCGATCCCGGCCAGCTGGCAGAACACCTCCTTTGAGCTGTCGACCAGTTGCTACCAGCTATTATTATTTCATCACCACCAAGCCTCAAGATCACCATTGCCTATCATTGATGGTACCATCGTGCTTTCGCTTTCGTCATATTCTCCAGCTCTCCCTTTATTATCTTGCTATAGCTCTCTTTACAGACACATATTTGCAATTTGAGTTCAACTAATAACCCTTTCATCATCCTGGTTACTTACACTTAGGTAACCACCTATCACCTGTATTTACAAAATCCCGACTCGCCGAGGAGGATCCGTTTGCGCTGGCCAAAAACACGCGACTGCCCCATATGTTCATCCTCGCCCTCATACTCCCTGCAACTACTTGAATTTGATCTCATTTGTATTGCTTGGGGCTTAGGGTACTCTTTGGAAATAGGTGGAGTACCATTGGGCTTAGGTATTCTCCTTGCTCGCATCCCTTTGAACTCTTGACCCCCATCAACAAATCACCCGCGTCCTCTACTACCGCGACCGCCCCACGAACACGAACACGAACCGAAGACACGATAGTCAAACTACCTACGTACACTGACGCCGACACGTTACCACTACTCCAGTGCGCCGTCCACTAGCCGCCGAGCTGCTCGTATGACCGTCGCATCCGATAGTCAGACCTGCACCTCCACCAACGTCTCGTCGGACCCCTTCAATACCGCCAAACTGTCTTCCCCAATCCTTCTCCCCCGCACCGTCTCTTACGACGTCGGCACCAATCCTCCGCGGGGTGGTGCCTATCGAACAATGGGTGATCCGAAGGCCAGTAAAAGGCGGAGGTCTAGTAGTATTCTCGGCATCTACCAGGAGCCTCAGGAGCCCATAGAGCAGCTGAGCGACCAGTCTGCTCTTCCCAATCTAAATGCGCAATGGGTCAACGCCAAAGGTGAGGAATCTCTCTTTCACGTCCTCGCACGAAACCTCCGTATAGGAGACATTTAGACGCGCTTTTGCGAAAATATGTGCTTGTGGGAAAACATCCAAGGCTAACGAATCCCTCCTTGACCGTGAACAGGGGCGTGGACCATCCACATTGTCCTGATAGCGGCCTTAAAAATACTTTGGGATGTGGTACCCGGTGTTTCTCAAGAGACTTCATGGACGTTGACCAACATTTGCTACATGCTGGGTTCCTACATCATGTTTCATTGGGTCCGCGGCGTGCCATTCGACTTCAATAGTGGCGCTTACGATAATTTGAACATGTGGGAGCAAATCGACGACGGTGCACAGTATACTCCGGCAAAGAAATTTCTGCTTAGCGTTCCCATCGTCCTCTTCCTTCTCAGTACACATTACACCCATTACGACCTCACATATTTTACGATCAACTTTCTGGCTGTCCTGGCAGTGGTTATACCGAAACTACCTTCCGTACGTCTAAAACACCCCCTTAACAGGCTTAACTCAACCAAGGTATTGACGAGTAGACAGAGTCACCGCCTGAGAGTGGGTTTGTTTTCCGGGGTTCCCGAGGAGTGATCGCGAGGAATACGATGAAAATAGCTTTCGGCCCTATGTCTTGGCGTTGATGGGAATCGAGAGCCAAAAACGGTAACGGTGGATTTGATATCGAGCACACAAGAGGCCATTCCTTGAGTAGAAAAGGCGGTCGCCGCGGTCAAGTAAGTAAGGAGAGCGCTTCCAGGTTATTGGGATTCCTAATTCCTGAGACTCAACCCACGCTGTTTCACTGGTAACGACACGTTGTCTTCCGATCCGTTCTCAATTTATGACGGGGACCAACAAATCTACGCCTAAATACACGGAACGCTCGCCCAGGTGAAAAAAGACTCTTAGAACTATGTGAATAAGAACGGTGACCATAAAAGAATCCCCTACACCGAAATACAACGCCATTGTGTATTATATAATAACCTAACAGGAGTGCGATATCTGTCATACCTAGTAAAGCCAGTCAGCCCTAGTGGAAATTACTTCCTGTACCCCTGGTACAGTTTCCTCTCAGCCACAGCTGTATTTACGTATATAAAAGGAGGGTTCGCTACCTTCACTTTTTAGCTAGGACCTTCTAAAGGTTAAGGTAACCTGTTAATACATTTTTCTTCAGTTATATGCTTCTGTATGTGATATTAGAGTCTTATAGTTATAAGCCCGGTCCGCATTTCTTTCTAGCCGCGCTTTAATACATTTATTACATACGTTTTATTAGAGTTATTCAGAACCTTGTTATCGCTCTTACGGTACACTTATTATTCCGTTACCAACGATATTTATCGCTTAACTATTACACTTTTAATTATCTTAACCGGCTTACCCTTTATATTATTTCTGAAACCATGGTTACTTAATCAAACCTTGACGAATTCTTTTCAGAACACGCTCTTAAGTATTTATTTAAGAAAGGAACCTCTAGAAAATATAACATTTTCGAATTTTACCTTAGCATAAAGGGTCGCATATTATGAATATATATTAACCTTAACGTAACCCAACTACCACCTTTATTAACGATATCAATTTTTCCTAAACTTTATTATTTTCAAAATAAAATTATTAACGAATATATTTTAAATGGCCCGAATTATTCGAAATTCAAAAGAGCCTTAAAAGTATATAATAAAAAATAATCCTTATATGTCGCTCAGAAAAAGGGATTCGTTAAAATTAATATGTTTTTAAACTAATTCGTTTATCTTGATTATTATTAGGTATATTAAAAAAGTTACGATTCGAAAAAAGGTTAATTGCTTTAAAAAAATAAATTTAAGCCTAATAATAACGTTCGATTTTACGAAATCGATATTCGATATAAGCAAACCTTAAAAATTATTAAGATTTAGATAAATATTTCATTATTTACGTACTTCAAAATGTATATTAAAACCGCAAAGTATTAAATATTAACTGTTATAAATTATCACGACTATATTAATGTTTTAAAAATTATTAATACCTATTTACCCGATTTGTTTATTATCTAAAGGGCTAAAGTAAAAAAAGCCATATTCAAAAGCATAAATTCTATTAAGTTTTTACCCGTACAAAAGCTTATAAACCGGTTTCGAAACCCTATGCGGCTGCGGAAAGCTTAAAACATTACTGCAAAATAATTATTACGGGAAACGTTCGGCGTTATTTTAAATAAAAGAATTCCTAATTAAACAGGTATACCTGTAAATAACTGGAATAATAATAGTCGGAATAACAGCGGCGGTAATAGTAATAACCGCCTTACGCTAAAGTATTATTTGTTATGACTTAACCAAGAGAGGGTCTCAGAAACGGTTACTAGGTGACCAAAACAGGACCTAAGTGGGTCGGCACCACGTAATATGGATCCGGAGTGGTCCAAGGGATCCAACGAGATCCATGCAGTTATCCGGTATAGATTCGGAATAATCTAAGAGATTTAACGAGATTTATAAATATATATATATATATATTTATTGTTTTTATAATTTAAATAATTTTGATTTATCATAATAATTTATTAATTAAGGCATTTTTGATATTGCGAAATATAATGTATTATTATATTTAATATTGAAAGTTTTACGATATTGTTATTAATATAAATATATACGATTAAAATTTAATAATTAATTAAATCATTTAACCGTTATATAATATAATTTTTTATTTAAAAATATGAATAAACTTTACCTAATATTGCCGACGTTATATTGATTAATAAATAGCCCCAGTAATTTATATACCAAATTTTTAACAATCCGGATATCGAAATAAAATTCGAAAAAAAGTAATTTCGTTTTTTTTTCTTTTTTTCTTTTTTTTTTGCAAAAATGTTTTTTTAATATTTAGATGCCATAAATAAACGTATTTTTCAACTTGAAAACGATAATAATAACCTTATTACGTTTTTTAAAATTATCTATAATGTAACGGCTAAGAGGTTTAACTAACTATTAAACCTTAGTCGTACGAGTTTATATTAGCAGAAATATCATTGAACTCTGTAATAATAAAGTAACTTAGTTGCATCTCATGGTATTAAAGGTATAAAAATCGTATTATAAACGATTAATATAAATAAAGGTTACAAACTGAAATGATTTAAATTATAAAAAATAATAAGAATATATATTTTCGTTCTAGCTTAAGGTATTTTTAATTAGCTTTAAGATATTTACTTAATTAAGTCCCCTTAAACCCCTTTAAGCTTTCCGTAATTCGATTAGCTTAACGTCCTTAAACTAATAATAACGTTTGAGCCCATTAAGCCAGTTACGTAACTTTTTAGCATAGATTGGGGCCGGTTTTCTTTGGGGCCCCGACCGTCTATAAAGGGCCAAAACCGTTAGGTTATAATACGATCTCCCTCTTTTCAGGATCTTTATTCTTAAAAATCAAATTATTTGTTTATCGGTTTTTGATAAGTAACTTTTTTTTCATATTTATTATATCGAGTCGTATTAAAAACGTTATTTTTGTAAACGTACTGTGATGGGGCTGTATCGAGCCCTATTATAGAGCACCGGACAAACGCCGGTACTAAGCAGCACTAGCGCAGCGCCTTATATGCGAACACACATAACTGTATTTTTATCTTCCCTTTCTTTTCTCTTTAGCTAGAAAATAAACTCTTATTGACAACTGATTGCAGACCGCTTAGGTGAAGCCTTTTACACGTACTAACGTTTTAGTTTGTTCAGAACGTATTGGTCGTTTTAATTTTATCATATTATCAAATTTTTTTTATTTGCGTTATAAATCTGAAAACAAAATTTATAAAACTTATTATAGTTCGAAAAAATATATAGATTATATTAAATACGGAAATCTCTATAATCTTTTTAATTTTTCCGAATTTGAACATAATAAATTTATGTAAGATAATAGATAGCTGCAAGCTAGGTAAGGTGATCTCCGACCAGTCGTAAAGTAAATTCCAAGAAATAAGTATATTAAGTTACTTTAATCTGGCGTTTCCTATTAGCTACCAAATAGTGGATTTATATTAATAAGTGGGTCGGTGGCTAATCGATAGTTAATCGGTTATTAGCTTTATCTTTATAAGAGCTATATTTTTATAATTATTTTCTCTTTTTGGGTTATTAATCCTTAATAATATTATTATTAATTTAATATAATACGTTTTGCAAAGTTAATTACGTATATTTGCCGATAATTTACTGTTATATTATGTTATAAGTAATTGTCGTAATAATTAATACGTATTATATTACGTAATTAATTATGTTCCCCTTAATTCCTTATTATAATCCGTTTTTAACCTTATCTTATTTATCTTTTTTTCTTTTTCTCTTTCGCGTTTACATTTCCATTTTTTCTGCGTACGCGTTCCGTTTAGTTTCCCGTTTTTTTATTTTTATTTCGCCTTTCCCGTTTATTTTGCGTATTATCTCCGTTCGCCATATTTCTTTCTCGTAAGGAATTCCAAAAAAATGATATTTTGATACTAAGAAGAATTAGACTTTTTTTTAATGTTATTTCCTTAACGCCGATAGTAAAATAAATATTAATTATATTACGGACGGTAATAAGCTATATTATATTTATGTAACATAACGTTATTTTAATTATCGTATAATTTGCGATCAAATTTTAAATGCCTTAAATTATATCGTAATTAATTCCTGTTATAAAACTTTTCGCGGAATAAATAATTATTCTTAATATTATTAATATTATTATTTAATTTCCGTTTAAATTTTAATCGTTTTTAATGGTACTGCTTAAACGGTTTTTTAATTTAGTATTAATAATTAGGAATTAATCGACGAATTCGTAAAAGTTTGTATTATGGATATTTAATACGAAGGTTCTGACGTAATTACGGTCGGTTATCGATTTAACGTTTTTCGTAAGGCTGAATTTGTCTTTAATACGGTTATTATTAAAGAATATCGTTTTTTTAATATAATGGAAATCGATTTTTAATTATTCGTTATAACTGCGGAAATTCAATTTTGACGCCGCCTTATAAATTTGCAAATTTAAGTTTTATTTATAAATATTACGATTTTTTCTTATTATTCCGTAATTAAATTCCGATTAGGCGTAATTTTAAGGTATTTTTATAAATAAAGCGATTTTTAAAAATTATTATATTACTGCGTTTTTTGCTTATAAATACTTTTCGTTCGTTTTTTAACGTTTTAATAAAATTTTAATATTTATTAACAACTATAATTAAAAAATAATTTTGCCCGGTAAAATTATTATGAAACTTAAGTACGTTAAGCGTTTTAAGGACGGCGTCTTATTTCCAACTAGTAATAAATTGTATTTCGATTATTTGGGCTTTATTTTTCGTAAGAAATAGGATATTCCTAAATGTTTTCCGAGTTTTACGTTTAATAAATTTAATAAGCATATCCGCTTTTTGCCGTTATATATTTTTTTTAATTATTTTCCGATATTTCTATATTAATTTTTAATACGTTTATTAAAAGCTAATTAACGTAAAATTTAATAATTAAATATAAAACTTTATTTTTAAAATAAAGGTTTAATTTTTTGACGTTATTTATCGATTTTTAACCGGTATACAATAAAGTAATTATTCGTTAAAAATTTAAAAACAATTATATAATTAAATAATATTTTAATATTAATATTTTAAATTTACTTAAAATTATTTTTTATAATATTTATAATTATTAAGCGATTAATTTCCGATTAAATTGTTATTATTTTGCAATTTTTAAGTCGTTTTATTTTCTATATTCGTATTTAACTTTTTTTCGTAACGTTATAATATTTTAAACGCGTATTTAAAATGTTTTCGGGATTTTTACGTATTGTATTTAGCGGGTTAACCTTTTTATTTAATTAAATATTCGGGTTATTTCCCGTTATTTCGATAACGGACGATATATTTTAGTATTTATTTTTCCTGTTTTTTTATTAAATTTAATAACGTTATTTAGGCGTTATCCAGTTTTCGATTATGTTACGGTTTTAATAAAAATATTGGAGCTATATTATATGTCCGTTAGTATTTAATAAAAAAAGTATTTTGTACGTTTAAAAGCTTATTTATTTCTTAATCGTAACCAAAATATAAATAAATATAAACCTTTAATTTTTAAACTTAAAGTTTTTAATTAATAAATTTATTTATTACTTTAAATAAAATTTTAAAAATATATAACATTAATTATAATATTTTTTGAGTTATCGTTAATTTTTCTTAATATTCGTATATTACTTAATAAATAGCTGTTATTTTTTAAAACGTTTTTTAATTCCTTATATTTATTTTTTAAACTTTTATAAAAGGTATTTTATTATTTTTAAATAATACTTATATAAGGCTTCGAAAGGAAAACGGCCGGTAAACGTATTTCATATATTATTATATGCAAATTTCGTATTTTATAATAATTTTATCTAATTATTTTAATATTTATTAACGTAATTACAAAAGTAATATTTTAGGATTTAATAAGTATATTCCGTTTATTTATCGATTTACGGATAGTAAACGGTCGATATTCGCCGTTTTATTTTCTGTTTTTTATAAAATTCCGCTTAAAATTAATTCGTTAATAACTTATTTTTATTATTAATAATTTCGATTAACGTATCGAATCTGTATTTAACCTTATCGTAAAATAATCGGGCCAATTCGGGTACGGTTAAGGTTTTAACCGTAAAAATAAATAATTTTAATTTTATAAAATAATTAACGATTATTAGGATTACGTTATATTTTAATCTGTTTAAATCTAGGCTTTTGGAAAAACCTATAATAAAATTTAACGAAATTCTTTAAAAAAAAGTTATTTAAGTAAAAGTAAAAATTATAATTATCTATATAATTTATAATGTAACTTTATTATACCTTAATAGCTTACATATTATTTAGTATATTTTCGGATATCGTTTATTATATTTTTCCAGTAAAATCTTTTAGTTATTAATTTTAACGTATAAATATATCTTATATATTTTGCTTTTTAATTATTATAATATTAATTAATTAATTATTTTCGTAAAACGTTTTATAACGAAAATACGAATTTATCCTAATAATATAAAATTTTATTTAAATCCAGAAAATATTTTTCTTTTATTCCGGCTTAATATTTAATTATCTGTATTACTTTTATAATATTTAAATCTTTAATTTGTAACTTTTGAACTTAATTATAAAATTATCGGAATATGTTTAATTAAAATACCGTTTTGATTTTAATTATTTTTGGCCATAAAATATAAAATATATTAATTATAAATAATAGCCTTAATATTAATTTCGTCCTTTTTAAACTTTTTAAAATCCGATTATAATACAGTTGTAATTTGCGGTTATTATTTTTTAATTATTAATCGTATTATTATTATGATTTATATTTATATTATTATTCGTAAACGATAAATTTAGTATATATATAATTTTTTATTTTCTTTTTTTCGAAAGTTTTTTATAATTATGTAACGAAAGCTTTTTACTTTTTTTATGCGGATAATAATTATTTAAATTTTTACTATTTAGAATTTGTTTAGGAATTTTATAATAAATAAATTTTGTATTATTATTATAAAGCCTTTTGCCTTTTTATAATATTTTAAATTACGTTATATATTTATAACTATTTTATATATGTTTTCCGACATATTATTTATAAATCCAAATTTTTTGAATAATTTAAGGATTATATTTCTATATACGATTTTTCTTAATATATAATTCGGGGGTTTAAATAATTTATTTACTAGTTAACGGCGTTCGGTCGGTATTAGATTTTAAAATCAAATTACGTAAGGCGGTAAACCTATCTGGCCAATTTCTTTTTAAGGTTACGCGCCGGCGCCTTTATTATATGTTTAAACATTATGTAATCGGTAAGTATTAAAAAAAACTTCCGTACCTTTAAAATATTACCGTTAATATTTTAAACTTTTTATAATCGTTAATAATTTTTATTACTTTGTAATTTACCGTTTTTCGGTTAAATTTAATTTTTGCGATTAATATGTAATTAAGTGCTAATATTTTCCGTATTTTTATAAAAATATCCTTAATATAATTTTTACCGAGGCGTAAATTTTGATTTTAATATTTTTGGCATTTTTTTAATACCGGAAAATAATTATTAATTAAAAGGTATTTTTTAAATTTCGGAACGTTTTTTTAATTTTTTCGAATTACGGAAATTTTATTATTTTTCTTTTATTTTGCGCCCTTTTTAAAAGCTTAATAATAAGTTCGGTAATACGTAAATAATAAGCGATAAATTTCTGATAAAAATTTGCGAATCCCAATAATATTTAAATAATATAAATTAATTTTAACTTTGGCCATATTTCGATAATATCGACTTGTCGATAATATATTTCCAAACCGTCGATATTAATTATAAATCCTAAAAACTTTATTTTTTAAAAGAAAAATTCGTATTTAAACGTTTTAACAAATAATTAATATTATAATAACCGTTCGTAAATTAACTAAAAATATTTTATATATTTTTTGTCGTTATTCGAATAAATAATTATATTATTTATATATATTATATACATATAATTAATTAATTTAATTAATATCTTATATATATAGGCTTAAAATTTAATTAATACGTTAATAAAGTTAAATAATATAATTATATATTTAAATTATTCGTACTATCTTTAGAAAATAATTTTTTATTAATTGTTTTTTTTAATTTTAATACGATAATAAATATCTTTAAAATTAAATTTCGAAAATACTTTAATTAATTTTAAATTATTTTTTATTTTTGTAATTAAGGATAAAAAGTATTAATTTTTTATTATTATCCGATTTAACTTTTTATAATCGATATATAATTAAAAATTGCGGTTTTTTTAAATACGAATAATATTAGTATTTTTACGTCCGTTTTCGAATAACGTATTCGGCTTATTTTTAAGTTTTTTAGGATATATTTTTCGAATATTCTTTTTAAGTTTCCGAAATAAAGTAAATTAAGTCTAATAAAAACGTTTTCCTTAGAATTAAATTTATTATATATTCTGCCCCTAATAATTAAGATATTTTTTCGTTATTTTTTCGGAATATATTCGCCAGAAAGTTTTTAAGCATATAAAAAAATCGGTTATTCTTTATTTTTATTATTTTCCAAATTCGGGGATATTTAGCTTTCGGCTAAATTTATTAGGTTAACGGTATAAATTTGCTTATCGGAAAACGTTACGTTTACGATTTTCTGCTCGTCGATTTTTTGCATTAATCCATATAATCATTAATATATGGCTATATTTAATAAAACGCTTAATTTGTTTATTTTTAATTTGGGTAATAAGAAATTAAACTTTTTCTAATTACGGCATATTACAAAATAAATTCGCTTAAATTTCCGTTTATTCCCGTTATTATTTATTAAGCTAATAAAAATTTCGTAAATTTTTTAATATTTAATATATACGATATTAATGCTGATAAAACCCGGAATATTTACGGAAATTAATTAAAAGTTAAATTTCCTTATTAACTTTTTATTTATAAAATTTATTTATATTCCGATATTTATATTTACTTATATTAATATATTCCCCGTATATTTTTAATAAGTACTTTTCCTGTAAAAAATAACTTTATTCCGACCGTTCTATAATTATCAGCTAAAGTAAACTGGATATATACGTTTATTCCGGCTTTTCTTTTAGGTTTACATTTAAAAATTAATTTAATTTATCGTTATATATTATCATGTTTTATACGGCCTTTAAGAGTTTATTTTTATATAACCGGGATAACAAGGATTTCGTATCTTTTTTGGATTTATAATTTACGTTTTTATAACCTGGCTTTCTATAATTATAATATTTAAATAAGTTTTTATAAAAATTAAAGATATTAAATTATACGGACTTATTTCGATCCAAATTAAATCGGCAATTATTTGCTTTTCGAATATAAGAACGCTCGTAATCCCTATTATTCTTATACGGCGCCTTTAATTTGTTTTAGGAATTCTTTTTTTCGAAAACGTTAAAATAAAATCGTTTATCCTTATTAATACCTTTAACGAAAAATAATCGGTTTTTTTTCGCTTTTTTCCAAACGTCCTAATAACGTTTTGCCTTATTTGTTACGTTATTAATTCGTTTTAATTTAACGTTTTTTCGTAATAAAGTATTTCGAAATTCTGATATTAATTTATAAAAATAATTAAGAATAAAACGTTTATTATCCTAATCGTTTTCCGGGTTAAAAACATCCGTAAATTTTATTTTATAAATTAAAAATCTTTATTTAATATAAAAGTCCAACGGCAATTAATCAAATTGTTATCATAATTCTATAAGTTATTTTTTATATTTCCTATTAAGAAAATTAAGATTTACGTAGTTTTTCCTAATAAAAATCTATAAATTATTTATTTTTTATTCTTTTCGTATTTAAAATAATTAAGCATAATGCGGTATAATTATTAAACATTTATAATAAAAATATCTATATAACTTATAACTTACTAAATATAAATAAAAATATTTCGCCTTAATTTTTCGGCATAAAGTTTCCTAATAACTTTTATTTAATTTTGTTTTAATTAATACGGGTTTAAAAAACTTCGAATAATTATAATACGGTATTTATTTATTGCCTTTAAGTTTTTTATAACGATATCGTAATTAACTTATAAAGTTTTGCTTTTTTGGCTTATATTATTATTTAGTATTCGGCTAATTATGAAAATAATTCCGAATATTACTTATTTTGTTAATAAATAATTTTTAAAATCTGGTTATTATTAAAGGACTTAATTTTTTTAATTTTGAACTCCGGGACGCGGTTATTATATTACGCCTTTTTTCTGATTATTTATTAACTATTATCGAAATACGTCCTTATTATATATATAAAAAGATTTAAAATTTCGAAAACCGTAATCTTTTACTCGTTAAGGCTTTATTATAAGCTTTTTAACCTATTCCTATATCGTAATTAATCGTTCGTTAATTAGGTTCCGATCGGCGGTTTCTTTAATTAATAACCTAGATTTATTTTGCAGTCGGCAAATTCTGCTTTTAATAATTATCGCGTTACCCTTTATAATAAAAATAAAAAAATTATAAAATAATAAATAGCTATAAGCTGTAATAAAATAATTTCCGACTAATCGTAAAACAGATTCCAAAAAATATATATATTAGATTACTTTTATTTGGCGTTTCCTACTAGCTGCCAGATAGTAGATTTATATTAGTAAGTAGATCGGTAGCTGATCGATGGCTAGTCGGCTACCAGCCTCATCCTTATAGGGGCTGTATTCTTATAGACGTATTCTTATTATATATATAAGATGATTCGGGATTCCGGCAATTATGGTTTTTTGTTCGTTAGAGTTTCGTTATAGGCTTTTTCGCTTATTTCTATATCGTAATCGATTATTCGTTAATTGGGTTCCAATCGGCGGTTTTTTCGATTAGTAACCTAGGTTCGTTTTGTAGTCGGCGAACTTTATTTTTAATAGTTATTACGTTATTTTTTATTATAAAGATAAAAGAATTATAAGATAATAAATAGCTGTAAGCTGGAGTAAGATAATTTCCGACCATTCGTAAAACAGATTACAAGAAATAAATGTATTAGGTTACTTTCATTTAGCGTTTCTTATTAGCTGCCAGATAGTGGATTTATATTAGTAAATTGGTCGGTGGCTGATTGGCGGCTGGTCGGCTATCAGCCTTATCGTTATAAAAGCTGTATTTTTATATAATACTTTTTTATTGTTAGTTTAAATTAATGTAAAATATATTTCATTAAAAAAGTTATTATAATAAAAATAATATTTACTAATTTCTTTTAAGTTTTAAAAACGGAAATATATTTTTATTTAAATAAAAAAACTTTAAATAAAATTTTTATTGAAAAATTACGAGTTTTTAAATTTTATACCTTAACTTAATAATACGTATTGAAATAACAGGGAGTTATTTTATAAATTTATAAATTTATTTTTCGGAAATTTTCATTTTATTTTAAAAATTTATAATAATAAATAGTTAAATATTATCTAGTATTTTAATATAAAAACTATTATTTGTTATTGAATAATATTATTAAACAAAAGTTTAAATTATATAATGATTTAAAGTTTGCTTAAGTATTGAATTTAAGTTATATAAATTTTTATTAATAAAAAGATTTTAAAAATTTAAATAACAAAATTAAATAGTATAAGTTATTATAATTTAAATTATAAATTTAGTAAATATGTATATATATTATATAAAATAAAGAATTTTATTAAATCTTGAAGTTATTATAAATTTAATTTTATTAAATGCGATTAGTCTTATATAAATTTACTTGGATGTTGACGCCAAAAAAGGTCCAAATCACGTTATCTGTTTATATGGTTCCGACCGTTCCGCGTAATCGACCTTGGCTTAGGTCGTAAAACTAAATTAAATATATATATATATATATAGATATAATCGTCTATTAATGATTTTCTATATATTTAGCTCAGTCTAGAAAACGTACCTTAAGCTCAAATTTATTTTGCATAAATATAATCGTTTTATAATTTAAGCAATATTAATTCGTAATAATAATTCGCTGCGCAAATTATTTTTTATTACACAACGTAATTAATTATTTATATTTAAATTGTTATAATACCTTTATTAATATAAATTTTTCAACTTAAGTTTAATAATTAGTTAAACCTTTTAGCTTTTATATTTTTATCGTAATTGTAAAAAAAAACATTTAACACTTTTCGAAAAAAAATAACAGTAACTTGAATTTCTTTATCGTGTTTTTCTATTCTATATTTTCTTTTATCTTTTAAAACTAAGTTCGAAAATTATTTTTATATAAAAATTACTACTTTTTGTAAAAAAAAAATTATATTTATATAAAAAGATTATTTGTTTAACAACTATTTTATATAATAGTTTTTATAAATCCTGTAATTTTAAAAATTTGACCATAACTATTTTACTCTAGATTATTTTTACTTCTAAAAATGCTATATTTAAGCGTTTTTAAACCAACCCCCCCCCTTGCCCGGGGGCGCTATGGTAGTTAAAAAAAAGAGTACATTAGTACATTCCAAAAAGTGCAGATCGAGCCAAGGAGGCCTGAGCTAGCTGAGGGAAAATACAACTGATGTCCCTTGCATCCGGCAAGACTTCACCAGTTCCAGACGGGTGAGTACAGCACAAGCTGGTCTTTAATACTGGCTCTCCCAATGAAACCAAAGCTGGCGTATATAAGAACAGGTTCTGGGGGGTTGCTGAGAATTCCCTTTCGGTAGACGGTCTTTGCAATTTCCGTGATCTAACTCCGACGGACACAGTGTAATCTTTGGTAGAAATCACTTTCACAGCAAAAATTGTACTCGGTGCCTTTTCCAACGAATATAGCCACATATACCGGATTTTCACGAAACCTTGTTATCTTTCTCTTTCTCCCATAGTGCTCACATAAATAGCCACATATCAAGATATAGATAGGTCGTAGGGCAGAGTCAACTGTATGGTAAGCAGGTGACTAGAGTTTCACCAATGAAGATGCTGGTAGGATTCAAATATTCAAGCCCACTAACGCACATGTGGCTTGTACTCCTGCAGCACGTCGTGTAGCTCTAGGACAAAGGTCAGCCAGATCACGCCACATCCGGCCTGATACTTGTTATTGTTGCACCACTGGCCCATTCGATTGCGAAAAGCCACGGTGCGAGCGTAGTCCGACTCACTCGCCGAATTATGGATCGCTTTCCACTCCCTCCAATTTCTCCCTTCATATTCGCCCTTGTCACTGGATAATAATCCGAGGTGGAATTCCGAGTTCAGATTATCAATAACTCGGTGCCAGTTGCTCCAGTTAACGTCTCTTGCCAACTCTGCCAACACCTGTGGGATCCGAATTTTCAACCGTCGTAGATCAGCGTCACTCAGCCGGTTCAAAATATCTAAGCGGACAAACCCAGCATAACCGAAAACCGTCGGAACTGGGCTGGGAGGATCCTGGGGGACAGCCCGGCCCCGACCAGGCAAGTCTTCCACCGCTGGGGGGATGGCTGTAACCTCCGTCGCCTGGATGATCCTCAGGAGGTCCTTTGCGTATGCTGCGGCCGCCACCGCCGCGTAAGGCTGCCACACCTTGTTCTTGTGGTCGTCAGAGTAGTCACAAATGCCCCGGATCACCACGCAGGGAAAGTTGTCCATCAGCCCTGCCGCCTCCATCTCAAAGCAAGAGACGTTCCACTTATCACGCAGCTCATTACGGCGCTGAGCAGATCTCATAACCGCATTCGCAGAGGCAATGAGTCCGTAATGGACTGCTGGTTCGTCTGAGTCTCGGTCAAGACGCTTCTCCGTCAGCCCAGTAGCACGGCAGTCGGAGCAGTCATCTTCGCCACTGTGCTGACGATTTGCCTTGAATAGCTGGTCCTGGTCGCGTCCTGGAAACAGATATTCTCTAAACTGTGTCCGCTTCGAAGCTTTCACAGTCACTTGCTGAATATACTGATTCATCTCTCCCTCTCCAAAGTCATGATCTGATCGCAGCAACTGCATTGCTTTCAGCAGGATCCCAGGAGGTTTATTCAGATGCGACTCGATGCTAAAGTCCTGATCGTTTCCCCACTTGCCCATGTCATACTGAAGAACACCACCTAAATGTCTTTAGCATTAGCGTATGATCGAGCCCTTGTAATTAGGAGCGAAGCACTAGGACACTCTTACCATGCTTCCCTTTGGGGTCGCTAACTATAATATCACCAAGCCGAATGTCTTTAGTCGCATCTTTAGAGTTCGGTGGTCGTGGGGCACCTCCCCCTACGCCAACCAACAATCCAAATCGAATGTTTCGAAACGTGCGAACCATATTGGTCACCACCTGTGCGGCGGCATTTGTTCCGTACGTCCCTGATCCAGGGAAAGTGATCACGACATTATGTGCTCCCATGCGGCCGAGGAGGTAGCTGTTGTCGTCATTTTCTCCCGACTGGAGAGGCTCGTGTTTCTCGTCCAACAACAGCCTCGACGCATTCAGTTCGCAGTGGAGCACGGCCACCCATCCAACTGTGTAGGCATCGTGGGTGAGTTTCCTAGATCTGAGCATCAGCGGCTGGCCTGAATTGCAAGTAGACAGGATGGCAAACTTTGTCGGTCCCATTCTTTGATGGCCTAAGGAACTCCACAGAGAATAGTCCGTATTTCGGAGATATTTTGGTGGAAAGATCGGATCTCTCTTGTCCACTAAATAGAAGAGCCACTCCATAGTTAATATTTCTTCCTACACCATATCGGTGGTAAACCTACCTCCAGCCTAATCTGCAGCCCCAGTCGCAGGAGGCGTCATGAAGATGAAGTGGCAGATAATCACTTGTCAAATATCTTTGGCCCTGTTGTCTAGTTTTCAATGGGATGAAGCCTCCTGCCAAACAGAAGAAGGGCTTCGGTCGAAATGTAGCTGCCCGACCAACGTGGCTCAATCACTTTCCATATTCTCACTATCAATACGCATGACGCCCAAACGGTTCGCATATCGGGCATCGTCAGGTATCAATATATGTTTGATCCAGTGTTCGTCTCCATACTACTATACCTCGCTCACTGCATTATTCTAGTAATCAGGCCACTCAAACGTATTGTGCACTCTTAGCCACTTGTCCTGGGAATGAATGGATCGAAAGCCCTCAAAAGTGCCGTGGGTGTGAGTCGGGTTGGTATAACTTGCGACGACGTAGACTGGTACCGTGATACGATCAAGGCGGGCAATTTTTCCCTGCCAATACTCATTCATTACTTGCTGACTGATAATCATACGTGCTATGTCCTCGACGAAGCTTTCACCGGCGAATGTCGTTGTGATCATCATTTCTGTGAAGGTAGGAGCGGGAATGCCACCTCTGTTGGTCATAGCACGGAACTGGTCTGCGAAACCTTCCCAGGGCGCAATAGCAGTCAAGTGTGGTGGACTCTCAGAAGCAATAAACATCGGAGAAATTGCGAGCCATGAGTTGTCAGACATTGCCACCTTTCCGGAGCTCCAAGGTTGATCAGCTGTCCACCCAGTGAAGTCGTACCCATCCTCTGCAAGCCGGCGACCAAAGAAGGTGACGTTGCCTTCGGAGGCATAAGCACCGCGAGAATCTGGATTCAAGATGGCGTATCCTTGCGCAACCCAATAAGCCGGATTGGGTCCTTCCCACTTCTACAATTCAGAAACGGCGGCGAGTGGCACGCCGGATCGGTGGGGAATGTCATCTAACCACGACCCGCCAATCTGCTTTCCGTAGGGACTCCGGGAGATTATTGAGGGAGCTTTGTCCGTTCCCGCAGGACGAAAGACGTCTGTATACATAGTGGTGCCATCACGAAGGGTGACAGCAACATCACGCTCGAAAACGATGTCGCATGTGAGAGGCCTTGCACCATGACGTCGAACAGTTCCAGCCCTGAGAGTGATCGTCTCACTCTTAAATCCGGTATATCGAGCGCGAGTTGCATTGAGAGGACGAAGGCGACGGTACGTGACAGGATAAGCGTCGTTGCCCTAGATCTTGAGGGCACTAGGGATGATTTCGGGCCTGACGGTAGCGTTACTAGTGGGCTCCAGTTTGCGATGGGATAGCGCCGTTAATAGTTAATTGAAGGTGAAAATTGGGTTAAAAGAGCTGTTGCAGCCGGACTTCACGATTCTAAGTGCTACGATTCATAAGATGTGGAGACGGCTGGAGATGCGGTGAATGCCTTCTTCACTATACATCGCGAACACCCTAGATAACCCAATTTCTAACTTAGGTCACGTAAGCCAATCTCTGTCCTGATTAGTGTTACTGCAGTTGATGTAGCTTACATGACAGTCCCAGTCATATAACGATACTCGTGGGCCGAGCGGGATACCCAGCCCGTATTGCAGCATGCCCTCGGCACTTGACCGGAAACCGAGTAACAACGGTTACCCGCAGGTTACTTAGACATGCCATCTCGGAATACCGAGATTATTAATCTTGTATAAAGATACGCGAAGCTTATCTAATGCCCTCGTTTTAACGTACTGAGGCACGAAGGGAGTGAGCGAGGATTATTGTGTCGCTTTCTTTTTTGCTGGGAACCGACTTCCCAAATAGGAAAGTAACTACCATGGCAGCAGCATGCGGCCCGTGTTGCTAGGTCCGATGGGTCCAAATAGTATTGGTCCGTTTCCAGGATCCCTGTAAATGCCCCAAAGCCCTGGAACCTCTGCACTATAAAACGAGGGCATATATTATGCTCGCCGCGCAAGCGGCAGCCTCCAGTTGTTATTAATATGATAATATATACATATTACTAAGTTATGTCACAATAGATGCCTTCGTTTACTGTAATAATTGCAAACGGAGTGGACAAGGGCTATTATGTCGAAAATCCCGACCGAAAGCAACCAGAGACGCACTTAGTCGATCGGCCCCGGCAAGTCTGCCGAGCCGCTTGCTAAGCTCCCTGCCATGACGCCATCTGAGAATTACTAATGGCGGTTCTCCTCGTACATAGCAAATAACTGGACGAAGCTATGCGTTGTATATAGATTCACTTGCAGCCTACCTTCACCAGGTCAGAGCATACATCAAGGCCAGGATCCTCTTTTCAGCGTAGCTATCACCCGCGAAGCGTCAAGCATATCTCGTACACAGAAAGCGCTCCTCGTGTCAGAGGTCGGCAAGCCTGTCACCCTTGTAAGCGACCGGCTTATTCCTGAGCCTGGCGCAAATCAGGTACAGGTGAAAGTGACCGTTGCCGGCCTAAACCCTCACGACGAGAAGAGCCGCGATCAAGGTCTTTTAATTACCAGCCTTCCCTCAATCCTTACCAACGACGTCGTCGGCAGAGTCACAAAACTAGGCCAAGGTGCCACGAATACAGTAATCGGCGATCGAATCGTGTATCAGGCCTCATTAGCGCCAGGTTCGACACAGAATGGCCTGCAAGAGTATGCCATCGCAGACTTGGGGGCTCTAGCTAAGATTCTGGACTCCATCACGGACGACGAGGCGGCTACTTTGCCTACCAATATCATTGCGCCTTTGGTGGCTCTGTTCGAAACATTGCAGATTCTCGCACCATGGTCACCGGCCGCCAAGGGGTTCGACTACGCCAACGCAGCGATCCTGATCGTCGGAGGGGGTTCAAATTGCGGTCGATTTGGCGTCCAACTGGCCAAGCTCGCAGGTATTGGGCGCATTGTTGTGGTGGGTGGCGACGAAGCCGAGTTGAAGTCCTTCGAGGCCACCCATGTCATCGACCGCCAAGCTGGCTACGAGACGGTTCTTGCCCACATTCGTGATATAGTAGGTGACGACCTAGTTTACGCCTACGACGCCGTCAACCCTCCAGACGGCCAGTTGCTCGCGCTGAATGCCCTGTCGAGCCATAAGCAAGGCGCGCTGGCCCGTCTGCTACCTCGTGATCCAGTCGATGAGTCGAAGATTTTGGGAAAGAAGGCAGGATTCAATGTGCGCGATGTCTTCGGCAGCTCATATCAGCATCCTAGGCTTGCTGGAGGCTTTTGGTCACGGGTCATGGGGTACATCGAGGCTGGTCAAATCAAGCCACTAGCTTATGATGTGAAGAAAGGACTCTTGGCAAGCAATGTCAACGAGGTGCTAGATGCCTATAAGGATGGAAAGGCGGTTACGAAGACACACATTCACTTATAAACAAGCCGTATATTAATTGGCCAGCCTAGTCGTTCCGCCAAATATGGACTTCGGCTACTAAGGTGCAATTCTTCGCTAAATTCTAATTCAATGTCCATCAGATAGCATCGTACAATCCTGTGGGCCGTAGAATGCGAATATATATATACATAACTATCCGCGAAACTAACAGCCTACCGCCTTAAAAAGGGTCTATGAGCAAGACTGAGCATTTCTGAAGCGCGAACAAATCGGACTGAGCAATCCCGAGCCGTCGCCGAGTCTACTCAGAGAAGTCTCAGCTAGAGCCGAGCTAGATTTATTATTCAGTAGCCGCCCTTTCATCTACTATTCCCTGATGATTGTTTTTAATTATTATGTAGATTTCTTTCCACTGATTTCAACTTCTTGATACTTAATCGTCCCTCTCAATATCCCGGGCACAGCGATTCAGAACCCCCAGATGAGCTCCCATTAAAACCCACCTACTCGTGAAGCCCGGTCTGATGATTACTCCCCCGATGTATCATTGGATGGAGAGTCTGGATTACCCTTTTTAACCCGGATCACTGTTGGAATAGGGACCAGAATAAGGGTAGTGCGGCACATTGCTGCCGTAAATATACAGTTGTGCAGTTCCCGGGCCCTCAACGCTGGTTATTTGGCATGGAATTTCATGGATACTCGGCCCATCTTAGATAATCGCGACTGGCGCGGTACTTCAAGTCGCATCCGGTTGAAAGCATCTCCGCACTGTACCAGTTGAATGGGGGCAGCCCACACGAGGAAGCATAAGATTCTGTAACCTGATCGCCAATAAATATTGGAATGAAGCGGAAGAGCGTGCTGTCGCTCGATGAGGCAGTTTCAATGACTGTACTAGGACGACCAAAGTAGAGGGGGCGTCCTGCTTGAATCGAACAGGGAGATGTCATCTTCCTTCTATGTGTAGGGTCGAGACTATATAAGTCTGGGGTTGTTAGTACGATTATTCCGAGCCCGGTCAGATTTACAAAGGCCCCCATATTAGCATATCGATGTTGGGGAATAATATTAGTTGGTAACTGTGACAAAGGGCGCAGGTTTGTTGGATGGTAAATGTTGGTACGCCAGGTTAACGAAAGCTCTTAGTACTTACTACCTTGGTCATAAGGTCAGGTGAGCTGTTGTAACAGAGTTAGCGTATAGGAAAAAGTCACACTCGGCTTAAATACATTACAGTAGACGTATGCTGGTTCCTCCGCGCCCCCTCCCTTCGTTCCCGGGTTGCTGAAAGCAAATAACTGGTGAAGACGATCAGAGGATCGAATCTCGCAAGTTCACATGTGTTGCCCCACCCTCCCAGCAAGAGAACAAGACAACATCGATTATGATTGAACGCGATCAATGCCACACAACAGGGTGAGAATGGCCCATACTAGTGCCATCAAATCAGGATACACCGATGAAGGGTCGCGCGAAGTCACTCATAGATAGGCTGGAAGTTCTGGGACTATCTCTTACGACAAATTGGAATATGCGGGGGATAAGGGTGACGAGTATAGGAGAGAGCGCAAGAGGGCCCCTGTACGCTTTACGCAGGTTTTAGTTGAAAGAACCATTGAAAGTCACCATCGCAACAAGACATAGGTCCAACCACGGCCTCCTTATGAGTTGGAGTTCAAGAAATAGACGAGTTTTCGCGATGAACTAGCTCCTCGATATTCGCATGGTCATAACGGTGGCCGCCAAGAATACAAGATGGGATCGAGAAGATACTACTACGACAAGAGAATTTACAAAGGTGAACCTCCTTATGAATCACGGTCCATAACGGAAACCGACAGGGAAGACGACCCGCCAGCGCCAGAGCGCTTCGATGCGGCGGGCCGGTATCGACGCGAAAAGTCACCTCGCAGCTGTGAGAAAGGGTGTTATATTTATGATGTATCAAAGCTCTGAATTCCCAACAATAACTGGAAAATTCAGGGCTATATATATATACACGAATAAATGGATTATTAAGCGTATCATTTCATTATTAATCAGTATGAAAACGTATGGAAGATAATGAAAGGCTTTTTTTATTCCGGAAGCGTATAGGGGTAGACCCACTTTTCCGGATCCGGATTCCTAGAGCAGCACACATGGACACAAATCGATAGTCGCTTCTACCGTAGTGCTCACAAGATCCTTGAACAGGGAGTCAACGAGCGCAAGTCCACGCGAAACCCTGAGTGCTGTCCTATCTCTCCGCCACGGCCTCCGCGAGGGGACTCTTCCTCCCCATCCATAGGCTCAAACTACAGGGGGGAGAGATAGAAACATGCCTCTAGACCCAGAGCCCCCCAGGAGCGTCGTCTCTGAGTGGTGCCAGTATCATTACGCTAGTCAACGTCAGTACTGAAGCCTGTGACAGCTTGTGGCAACGATGTGGTAGGTAGTTTATCGACAGGAGTTGCGAGGTGAGAATCTCCTATGGTGTGGGATGTGTTACAGGTCTGAATGCATTATGGGTGAGGTTATTGGAGATTCGCGTGCCACATGGGCTCTATAACGAGAAGGGCCGCTCCAAGGAGAGCTCTACCAATTCCGTGACACGAAGGCTGGCACACCTGATAGTATTCACAACAAAGTGATGTATAATCATGGTGGGGGCGGGGGGACACGCGGGAGAGGTCCCTGATTGCGTGGAAGGCAGCTGGACGTTTTGTTTTTGGTTGTTGTTGAGGTAGTAGTTGGATCTTTGGCGATAGACGGTCTCATTGCTTCGAAAACCAAGTGCAGCGATAACATACCAACTTGGCCGATATATAAAGTTGCGAAGCTTCACAATTAGCGCCAAATATACTCTGCAGTACCACACTCTAGCAGAGAACTAGAAATTCCATGTTGGACTCTCCTCAGGTCACTTCTAAAACGGTGTAAACTCCATGTTAGGGAAGCTGTTATCACACATTGACTCGCATTGTCCTCTTCTACCTGCCTTGCTAGCGCAGCCTGGGACTGAACTCGGAGTAACTGAGAACGGTGAAACGAAGGGCAAACTATCAATAATTCATGCTTGATGAAAGCTCGTATAGGACCATTAGGTAGTCGGTATACCCCCATTACTTGAGTCTCGACTCCCGAGGGCTGTATAGAGGCTCGATACAACAGTACATTTCTACGAGTTTCCTTGGCTCTACAGATTCGAGCATACAAGCTCGTTGAAGCATCTAAGTAGATACACATGTAGGTGCAAGCATATGTGACTCGGAAACTGAACGCCCTTTTCACCACCCCAATCTCTGACCTACTTACCCCCACCGAACTGCGATGGCATGCTAGGTACTTCGCACAGGCGAACTTCTACAAAAAAGTAGGAGGAATATGCTGAGTTATCGATGCATGCTCTGATATCAACGGTCGTGCCTTCTCTTTCAAGTCGTCATGTCTCATTACCGAATAATGCTTTCGACTGTGAGGTAAAGGTATTGTTAGAAACATCCAGGCGGCCCCGGGGTTTGAATCCCTCTTAGTACATAACCCGTTAAATGCATATTCTAGAACTACAAAAAATAACAGCATAGGACCATTAGCGCTGTTGGAGGTTATTGGGCTTAAACGGGGATGATTAGTAACAAGCCTCTCCGAATGGTTTGAAGACTCAGAACTAACGTTATTTTTGGCCTTGGATTGACCTCATCCTTCCATTCTGGCCCAACTCGAGCTGCCTCGTGCCCGGAACCTCTCGCACACGGCGATTCATATCATTGTGACGCTCCCGGCTGAAGCCACCTGGTATCAAGTCATTTCTGGAACTCTCTGACCTCTAGATATTCTCTGTCCGCTCACAGATCCTATTATTCAATTAATTGCCTGTCGCGGACCTATATTGGAGTCGATACCAAAACGTGACGCATCGGCCTCCAGGTTGTCGCCAACGGGGCGCATTATAGCTTCAACTACCTGCGGCGGTTCTCATCTACAACGATAAACCTGGTTATTGTTGCATAGACGCGTCAACACACATCGCCGAGGCAGTGGATTGCCACTGCTTCATCATCCCCAAGCCGGCAAGATGAACGGTAGTCATCTGCCGGCTGGGCAGACCATGCCGGGGCCTGTTGGAGGAGGAGGAGGAGGTGGTGGTGGTGGCATCGGTGCGCGAGGACCGGCCGATATAGTATCAGGTTCGCATACTGGGTCGGGTGGTGGACGGCGGCGGCCTCCACCACAACAGCAGTACCCGTCTCATCCGCAAACATATCACCCGCATCACTACCACCAACAACAGCAACACCACATGTATCACCATAATTACGTAAATGCCTATCCGAACAGCTACTACCCCCAGATGCCCCTTCATTACCAGAATGGCGCATCGCCCACCGCCCCCTACATGACGTACAACCCATATCTACAGCGCTCTCCTATGCATCAGCAATATCCTCCTATTGTTTCTTCTAGCATGCAACCGCACCCTCAGCCTTATTCCCGACCACCTCAACAACAATCGTCTCCCGCTATCTCCACACCGCCTCCATACCAGCCGGTTGCGCCGCCACCGCAGGTTCCTGTACCCGAGACACCATCATCAACACACTCTTCGCAAGTGGCCCCGGCTCAGTCAACACCCGCGACACCGCAGACAGGAGAAATCGCGGTGACTTCAGCTCCTCCGGCCCCTCCGGAGATCGAGACTCGGTCGAGTAAGGAACCATTTAAATATCCTGTAAGCCGTGATAGTCCATTGCTCCTTTCACAGTCAAGCTCCAGTGCTAATAAAATTTCCGCAGTTGCCATGGCTTTCCCGACCGGATCTCCCTTTCCCCAACAGAGCAGCGAAAGCGAGAAGGAGACGGCCGATAATGACATCTGAGGCTACTTCGGTCGAATTGCCTACCAACCAGCAGGTCGAGTCGCATGTCGAGGAGCAATCTGGGGCTCCCATTCCAGAAACCCCGACGCCCAAGACAACTACTTCGACAGAGACGACCCAAGATGCTAGCACTCCCTCCGCTCAGGATTTACCATCCGAGGAGAAATCATCCACATCGCAAACTACGCCAGTATTTGCCCCTGCGACACAAACTAGTGCTGCTGCTACCATTGCTCCAACCAAGTCTACCAAGCCTACCTCTCGGGCAGCAGTACCAGCTGTCCCAGTCCTTCCCGCAGTTCCAAAAGCAAGCACTAAAGAGGCCAAAACCGCGGCTTCCGAGAAAACATTGCCAGATCAGCAGCAAACTTCACAAGGACCAACGTCTGACAAACCTGCTGGCGATGCGCCTCCTCCTGTTGAGACGCCCCAGCCAGAAGCCAAAGCTGAAGCGGCACCTACCCCCGCGAAAGCCCGGCCAAAGCTCTGGGCCGGCTTGTTCGCAAATCCGACCCCTACAGGTGCACCAGCGGCAACTGGCACTGGCACTGGGTCTGCTGCAGCTGGATCTGTCAACGGCGACCCTCTCGGCGGAGCGAGTGGAGCTGTGGCTGGTGCTGGATTTGCAAAGGCAAACGCTTCTTCGCTTGCTGAGGCTATACGAGGATATCGCGTAGGTGGAGGACACAAGATTGCCTTCTTGGAGCCCAGTGGCCTAATTAACACTGGCAATATGTGTTATATGAATTCAGTATGTCGCTATAACCGTGATCCAGCTGTCATCAAACATCAAAAGCTAACTTGCTATAGGTTCTACAAGTCCTTATTTTCTGTATCCCGTTCTACGACTTCTTGGACCAGGTCAGCAAGAAGGCTGCGTATAGCTTTAAGAGCGAAACGCCCCTAATTGATGCCATGTGGGTAGTCACTTTTCCTTGCATCTGGCTGAGCTCAGTCTAATTGAGGAATCATTACAGGGTCAACTTCATGGGCGAGTACAAAGTGATTGATTCCGCAGTATCCGTTGACCAGCTACGGAGAAGGCTGAAGAACGAAGAACTCGAACAATACGGTGAGCCGTTTACGCCCGAATTCGTCTATGAAGCTATAAGAAAGCTCCCCAGATTCGCGAGCATGAGAGTAAGAGCCCCGCTGCCTCTAATCGTATGCGCCCGACACTGACATCCTCGCAGCGTGGGCACCAGCAGGATGCGGAAGAATTCCTCGGTTTTCTCTTGGAAGCCCTTCACGACGAGTGTGCCCACGTGATGCGACATCTGCCGGACTCCAGGGCGACGACTGCAGCGAACTCTTCGGCCGCTACACCAGCGCCGTCATCCCCTACTAGCGCTACAGACTCGAGTGATTGGTTGGAGGTTGGCCGGAGGCAACGCGCGGCTGTGACGCGATCCTCGGGACATCCCGTTGCGTCATCCCCTATCACCAAAATTTTCGGAGGTCAGCTGCGTTCGGAGCTGCGGGTCTCAGGCCTGAAGGACTCAGTAACCCTCGAGCCTTTCCAACCTCTGCAGCTTGATATTGGCTCGCCACAAATCCGCAACATCGTTGATGCCCTGAGAGGCTTGACTAAACCCGAGACGCTGCATGGCGATTTTGGATCACCCAGGGGGAAGGACGCCGTAGCTACGAAGCAGGTGTTTCTTGAGTCCCTTCCGCCAGTTTTGATCCTGCATCTGAAGCGCTTTCAGTTCGATGGGGAAGGAACTGGAACCGTGAAAATATGGAAGAGGATTGGCTATCCCTTGGAACTCGAACTACCGAAGGAGATATTGTCTCGGCAGAAGAGGAACAGTCTCCTCGCCGAAGGTGGCGGGTTCCCTAAATATAGGCTCATTGCGGCCGTCTACCATCATGGGAAGAATGCGAGTGGCGGCCACTACACCGTCGACCTACGGCGTCAAGACGGTCGGGAATGGATTCGCCTTGACGATACGGTCATTCGACGGGTGAGGAGCGAGGATGTGGCTGAAGGGGGGGTCGAGGAAGACCCGCTGGCCGCGCCTACCTCAGAACACAAGAGAGACTCCGCCGTTAGCGGCTCAGGCAATAGGTTCGATGGAATTGGAGATGATACTGGCGAGGAAGACGGATGGAACAAGGTCAGCGCACCGATGAACGGAGCCAAGAAGTGGAGCAGCGTGGTCAATGGCGCAGCGACCACCGGAACGATGAAAGGGAAGCTGACCAAGGATAATATCAAGGACAACAAAGTAGCATATTTGTTGTTCTATCAGCGGGTCTAAATCGATCCCCAACTGGTACAAGAAGCTATTGGTCGGGTTGAGGGGTGTACAGAGGTGGGAGGGAGAAAACGGACGACAGAAAGAAGAAAAAAGAACAGAGCCAAGACGTTGCAAGACAGCGTCGGCGATGATTTGAGGGGAGGATGCAGGTATGGCTTATCACACCGTGCGCATCAAGCTCATCTTGATGATGCTCATGTGGTCATCTGCTGCATAGCGTCTAGCGTGGAACATTTTGAAAAGTCCGAGGGGGAAGGGGTTAAAGGGAAATATGGCCGAAATATGATGCAGCTGTCCCTCTTGACGATCCATGGGCGTATACTTCACGATGGGTATGGAAATACATACTAATGTATTCAAAATCGCATTTATGAGGAGTTGGGGCGTGGGTCTCAGTGTCGGAAAAGAGGTCAGATACCCCGGGGGTCTCCATCCTCAAAATCTGATATCCATAGCCCTAGCTTCAACTTAGTACCTTCGGGAGAGTTATGCCATAGCGGTGGCTCATGTATGTTATGAATAAAAGTTGCCAAGTAGTTGACGAGACCGGAGACGATCTAAAGCTCTATAAAGACTTATGCTTTTAGTCCCGCACCTGCTATGTAGCCCATTCCCTTTCCCCCGGCCGCGTGTGTAGAGCCCGGCAAAAGACGACGGAGCGATGCTGGAGCTAGCGGATCCTCGGGTCCGTTTCCACCACGTTGCTATCAAGACCTCATAGATATGGTACAATGAGCCTACAACCGCCGGCTCTCGCCTTTATCAATCATCACTGATATGGGGCACGATAATTCGGCCTGTGTGGCCCCGTGAACTAAATTCTCACATTCCGAATTCCCGTGTATCCATCCAACGGCTCACCACCACACAAATTCCGCCTAACGTTAATACAAAAAGGTTAGCCGAGACCAAACAACCTACCTTAGTCCGGCCAGAGAATATCTCCCGCACCACCCCCATAGCGGCTTACCGGGATATAGATAGGTTTATCCCGTGCATCGACCATCTGTTAGTGTTGGGCACGTGGTCTAGGGGTATGATTTTCGCTTCGCATTGGCATCCTCACAAGCGCATGTGAAAGGTCGCGGGTTCAATTCCCGTCGTGTCCAGTTTTCTTTTTCCGGTCTTTTTGTGTGATTCAACCTTTTTTTTTCATGACAGCTATGCAATAATATATATATATATGTTACAATACCCTGATAGGAAGGTTTCAACTTTGCTTTTTTTGTCCTCTATACTTGCGCATGCGTTGTCTTCTCCATCTCTCTCCCTCTCTCTCTCCATATATATATATGTATATATATTAGAAGTGGACTAATTGATTCTTATCTGTCAACGTTCGTCTGTTTCTAAGGCCACGGAAGAAGCGGTTTTGTAAAGTCCTTCCAACTGGGTATTAAAATAGGTGCAATATCTATTTCCCTATCAGCGCCAAAACTATGCCTGCAATACTACATGAGTCCATCGAAGATTACGTCGCTACAAACGATAGAGACTGGGATTGACTCTTTCCTTGAAAAGCAAAGATCCACATAATGTTGCTACATACCATACATGCAAGTGCTTCTGAAACAACCGGTCTATGTTCTTATCCCGTTAGTGCTTCCCATGTCATGCCAAACTCCGAGGTCTGGGACTGTCGCGGCCATAGGTAGCCATGTTGCATCATGACCAGCACCGCCGAATCCCAACCCCAGCCCCTTCGGCTACGAACAGCCAATATTAGACAGACGGATACCGCTTAGGTATTTGAGCAAGTAGGCAAACCGTCTCACTCATCCCTGAACAGCCACCTGCCCCCGGGCCTCAGGGCTTCGCGATACCGCTCCTGGATCATCTCGGCCTCCATCTTCCGGCCCTCGGCCCTGTGCTCCTGGTCCTCCTGGGTGCTCGGGAAGTCTGTGCGCCAGAAGCCGGGCGGGCTCTGCATGCGCTGGTAGCGGTGGCGATGGCGTCCGTGGGCGTTGGCGAGCTCGCGCGTCTTGGCGTCGAGCCAGAGGGCCTCGCGCTCCTGCGGCGTCATTTCGGTCAGGCGCCGGGCGTCGGCGCCCAGGTGGTCCTCGAGCAGCGCCTCGAAGGCGAGGGGCCCCGTGGTGGCGCGCTCGGCACGCGCCAGCGCCCGGAACTGCTGCCCGCAGCACGCCTCGCGCACGCACCCCGCCAGCGACGCCCGGTCCGCGTGGTTCCGCACCACGTCCGTGAAAGCATAGTCGTATCCTTCGTTCGCCGCCGGGTTGACCTTGAAGTCGTCAAGCCGCAGCTCCGACAGCGCTCGCTCGCGCAAGGGCGCCCTCTCTGTGTTAGCAGCGGCGACGGCGCCGCCGGCTTTGCTGGTGCGCGTCGGCGGTGGGCTGATGGCTTTTTCGCCAGTGGCGGCGGTGGCGTCAGCGGAGGGTTTACTCTTCGCCTGGATCGCCGTCCTGGCCCGTCTAGGAGTGGGGACAGCTGGGCTCTTAGCCTGTTGCAGGCTCTCGCCCACTCTCTGTCGTCCGTCTTTGCCAAAGGGCAGGTCGTGCTTCGGCGGTGGCATTGTAAACTGGAACCCTTTCTGTGCCGCCGCTGCCGTGGGCATGTCTTCGGGCCCTGTGTCCGCCACCGGTGGAGCACTAGTCCGCTGTTCTGCGGGCTGGTTCAAGAGGTCATTTAGAACCCTACCGGACCTCCGTTCGCGACTAGTCGATCTTGAGGCCCTTGACGCTTGATACTGATCGTCATCCTCAGCGAGGCTGGCGATGCCGTGTTGGATTTTTGTAGGTTCGGCACTTCTTGCCTTTGAGCCTGCATTTGGTCTACTCGGAGGGACATTCGCATCCAAAGGGCGCACAGCAGAGGGGCGTCCTGCCGTGCGCGAGGGTGTTGTAGCTGTCGCCTGGCGCCTCCTACGCGTGCTAGCCGGTCTTGAATCTTCTTCTGCGGGCTTGGGTTCCTGGGCTATGGTACCTGGCGGTTCAGTTAAGGGGGTTTGCTGGTTATTTTGTCGCCTGAAACGAGTGCTCCTGTCCTGTAGCCCAGGAGGCTCCGGTGTATCCATAGCAGTATCCCCTTGAAACCGCGACCTGTGTTTCCTCGGTGTCTGCACGTGAGATACCTCGGCATCGAAATCTATGCTTTCCTGTGGGGCGAACCTTCTCCGGTCGTCAAAAACAACCGGATCCGAACCATCCTCAGTCTTCACCCGCGTCCTAGCAGGCATTTGCTCTGCCTCTTCGTCCTCTCGTCTCCTTTTCCGTACCGAACGCTCGGATACTACGACCGGCGTGTCTGATGATGGTTCGTTTTTGATGGCAGTCATATTTTGGAGACCATCTCGATCCTGTGGTAAGGGTGGCAACGATGGCCCTTCTTCCTCATGAGTGTGTTCCCGACTTGGCGTCTGCGTTGAATCTAGCCCTAGGCTCTTTCTACTGGGGTTCCGACTGCTTGCAGAAGAGACACCTTCGGTCCGGTTTGCAACTTGGGCGCGGAGCGTCCGCAAATGCCTTCCGATTGTTGTAGGTGCACTGTCAGATACGTCCGAGGAGCAGCTAGATGCGACACCAGGGGCCTTTTCACCCACGGCAGCCAGCTGAGCTTCCAACTTCTTCACTTTCCCGAGACGCTTCTGGCTCTGTGCATTCAGCTCGTTTGCGTGGTTCATCCACTGTTCGACATTCTTGATTTTCTCTCGGAGACGATGATCCAACTCGGTGCGTGCATTCAAAGCCTCCAGATACTTTTCATATAGCTTGTTATAATTACCTTCCAACCTCAGATACTCCTCCCTCAGTTCAGACAGCTTCAATCCATTTATGTCGGTATGTCCATGTTTGGACGGCGTCTTGACGGGGGTGGTGGCTTCGTTGGCAGATCTAGGAGCCAAGGGTGTTCTGGCCGTGCGTTTCATCGAGGGAGTGACGTTCTCCCAGCTTGTGGATGCCACTTTCGTGAGTAAAACTTGGTCATCGGCATTCCTAAGCTTCTGGACTTCTTCCCTGAGTAATCGGTTTTCGTCATGTAACTGGTCTACAATGGCCATCTTGGTCCTCAGAGACTCGAGCTCGGCTTGGAGTTGTGCATTGTTCTGAAGTACCCGTTGGATGTCTGCTCGTATGTTGGATTAGTGATACGACTCGGTGGCAAAAGCGGCATCCCTCCGGCTTTACGCACTGGTGTCAAAGTCGTCGCCTATTTGATCGCAGGCCGAGGCGAGCGCCTCGAACAGGGCAGGTCTGCCCACATCGCTGAACCAGTGCTCCATCGCATCGGACTGCGTGTCCAACTGTAACTAGCACCTCAACAGCCTTCCATCATACATGTGACGAAAATGAAATTGATGGGCGTATGAATGACTGCGTCAAGATTCATCTGCCGACCGGCTGCCGATGACGCATTTCGGTCGCGTGACGCGCCCTGGGGGTGGGGATCCATGCATTAAACGCGGCTTCTCTTGGCACTGCTTCTTCCCCTTGCATATCTGGGCTCTTTCATTCAGTTATGCCACTTCATCCCCCCATCAATGATTTGTGAAACCCACGACCTTTACGTCGCATATCCAAGCCTAGATTAGCATAAGAACACAACTCGAGATTTCTATTAAGTAAGGCCAACAATACAACACTTTATGAGCACAATTATTGCTATACTCGTATTGGCCAAAGCCCAGTAGTATCGCTGTTGGACCTGCTTCGTGTCTGGGTGGCTCAACTCTATTGGCCACAGCCTGAGTGGCTTCTGCGATTGAGTTCCTATGCCCTATCGTGCCCCACTTCCATCTGCCTCTCCACCGCTATGCTGGCTCGGGTCTCACTGATTTCATTCGTTACCAGTCTCCGTGTAGACGCTCCTGATAATCAGCTAAAGTGTTTTCCATATCTGGCGCTAATCTTCGAGGCATTCAAAGTGAGCTTGTAGGTATCCAAGGAACGACACCAGCCTTGGAAATACCGATGCGGCCATGCTTCCGCCCCGTCCACTTTGACGGCCTGTCTTTCTTATAAGCGGGCAAAACTTATGCGTATAAAACTTCCCCAGGTTATTAGCGATCCGGGCCGCTCCGATGTTGTCAACCATAACTCCCCAGAACCAACAACATCACTTCCTCGGTCAATTCAATAGTATTCACAGCTTAACTCTCTAAACATAGTCATTTCTCGAGAATGGCCCGATATTAGCTATTATAAACCCTTGCTATTTACTAGCTCTCGTCTCGCTGCTCCGCTCAATGATCATTGTGGTAATGTCTTTGGCTGCTACATGTTTGGATATTGGATTGCATATTAGTATGTAGGCCCTTTGGATTCTCTAAGAGTATCCCTGAGTGGTTTATATAGGTTAGTTAACCGTCCACGAGAGAAGACCCTATTTTATAACAAGATCATTGCGATCTATAAGACGGAGGCTCACGGATCGTTGTAGTAGCCCTCGACTAATATGATGCATTATATTTTACATATTATATCAGCCACACCAATTGAAGGGATGTCTATGGCGAGGTACTCTCTCAACTAGCAGCCCTCATATTTCAGGAGGAGAATTGAACTGGATTTCCTAACCAAGAGTAACTGCCATTCCGGATTCTGGTTTTGTCAAGCGAGTAGATCATCAAGACCCTCTATAACGACTTCGCAGACGTTGTACCAGGCATCTCACAGTCTGCGTTATAATTGACCGTCGAATTTCTCACTACATCAACTAATCGCCGACCTCGCATCAACTCATTCTCAACCTACTCTTTTCAGCTGCTCGTCGACCTCGTTCCTTCAACTTTCGCCACTGACCTCCTTTCCTAACTGATCGACCTCACGACAATCCATTCAGTTTAAGAATAACCTGGTGCTGCAACCCATAGCGATAGAATTGAAAGCTATATATACCTGAGTTCAAATCATTATAATATGGACGCACTTGTGCTATAAGAATCTGGGGATCATGACAACCACGTAAGGCGCTTTTACACCCAAGAAAGCATGTAACCTTGACCTGGGATCTGCGTAATAAGCAGGAACGATCGACGCACGCGCCATATGATCACATCTAATCGTTTTTTTAGGGGTCCTATTTTCGGCACTTGGAATTTTTATTCCCCACCATCTCCATACCCACAATTCTCTTCCGGGCCCCAACATCAGGGCGCTAAGGTGCTGACTGGTACAGGACTTCGAAGCTGAAGGTCAATATCAAGCAAGGCCCCGGGGTTCTCTGAAATCTGGATTCAGTGGCCAGTCAACTGAAATTTTGAGTCTCCACTCATTGCCACCAGCTGGTTTTAATTTTTTTTCAGTATCACTTTCTTTCCACCTGACAGACTGTATCTTATCTAAGCGTCTGTTACAATCAGGAAGTCACTGGACAATACATCGTTAGGTGCATTAATAATATCGCGCATTCACCAGGAGGACACTATCCAGTTTTTTCCCAGGATATCGAAACTCAGTTCCTTTCCTCTCTTTGAGCATCGACGATCCCGAGTATAGCAACGACTTCGTAGTCGTTCAGCCCTTTTGACATCTCAATTGTCTGTCACTTTTATCACTAAAGACACCTTTACTGAGATCTCAGTCCCTCCCAGTCCAGGTAAGCTCAATGTTTTGTTCCCGTCAGCGGTATCCTCGGTACAGACTTTGCTATATTTGCGCTCTCCTATCTTCGTCAGCTTGAAAATTGGTCAGATTTCACTAGGTTCATTTCGTGCGGGCCGCTTAGGCTATCATGCATTCCAAACCTCGGGAGTACCTTCACATTCACGAATCTGTGTGTAGCGGCACACTTATATCTTGTACATCCAGTTGTACCTGACTTTGGACCCCTCCATACAATCAAATTCAGTTCAACCCCACCAATGCCAATGCCAAATGCCCATGCCCCTGCCCACCTACATCCCACTATCCATCCACTCACCATCCAGCCATTCAACTCGAAAACAACCTTACACAAGCAAGAGAATTTCCAGTGAACTCTCCGATTCTACCTACTCGTTTCGCTGGCACTTCACCGAGTCGATATACGACATTGCGCAGTTAAACATAACCATCTGAAGCTCCGTACGTGTTGTATTTTGTTGTATTTTGTTGCCGCATCCCTCCCTGCCACATGCAGCGGCCGAGTTTGCAAACGCCACTTTGGGTCGAAATTTTCTTTCTGCTTACTTCCAAGTTCCAGCTGCTAACTCTCTGCTCCTAACATAGTAACTTAAAAAGTCAAACACCACCACCCACATACCCATCGCCGACATGGATTTCAACACTCAGGGACGAGCCTGCTTCACTTGTGAGTCCCTCCGGTTATCGCATACCGTCGACGATACTTGAACTCGACATCGCCGTCCTCCACCCCGAGTGACTTGCGATCATTTAGGCATGCCTCGTGGTGTCTGCAAAGAACCAACTCGATGTTTTTCTTTCATATGAGAAATCGTTTTAGTTTCCATTTGGGCGGAATGGCATAAATCTGACTAAATTATATAGGCGGCCAAACTACTCACCAGGTATGCGAAAGAACGGCGGACTAGCGGCGACTGGTATTGGTAATTCATCCGTTTGACACTTGCTAACGGCTCTTCTCAGGCCCGCGACTGTCCCAACCGTGGCGCTGCAAAATGGTGAGAGAATACTATACCCGACTGCTTGGAGACGGCTGTTAACTCGTAGTATAGCTATAACTGCGGTGGCGAAGGTCATATCAGTGAGCAGCCACCGGAATCTATGAAGCACTAGAGCATTGTGACTAACGATCTTCAAAGGCCGCGAATGCCCCGACGGACCTAAGGACACTAAGTCCTGCTACCGATGCGGCCAAGCCGGCCACATCAGCCGTGACTGCCCACAGAGCGGCGGCCCTGCTGGTGGCCATGGTGGCCATGGGGGCCAGGGTCAAGAGTGCTACAAGGTAAGCCAGAAATCTTCCGTCAGCGCCTAACTACACACTAACGTCGTAATACGCAGTGTGGCAAGATCGGTCACATCGCCCGCATCTGCCCCGACTCCTACGGCGGAAACAGTTATGGCGGCGGCTACTCCGGCGGCTACAGTGGCGGCAACCAGGGTGGCAAGACCTGCTACTCCTGTGGAGGATACGGACATATGTCCCGTAAGTCGTCTTCTTATCTTACCCCCCTTAGACGGTACGCTCACGTGTGACAAGGTGAATGTGTCAACGGTAGCAAATGCTACAACTGCGGCGAGAATGGCCATTTCTCTCGGGACTGCCCTAAGGAATCCACTGGCGGCGAGAAAATCTGCTACAAGTGCCAACAGCCGGGACACGTTCAGGCTGCTTGCCCTAACTAAGTGGAACCCTCGTCCCTAGGAAGTTGAGACTGGAAGCCTGCAAAGAAAGTGGAATAGTAATCCTACGAAGTGGTCGAGCGATTTGGACGCAGCCCTTGTTGATGCTCGTCGGTTGGCAAATATCGCGTTGTCAAAGTTGATGGCACTTTCTTGTATTGGTTCATCCGGGTGAATCCCGATGGGGGAAGCGACATGTATGGCATCTGGAAAAAAAGGTTTCGGAGTCACGGATTGCCTTTGCTGGGGACATATTATGGTCATTCACGAGTTTCGAGGACCGGACGCAGATCTGCCTCTGATATGTTTCGTCCTGTGGTTACTCTTGTTTTTAGGGTTCTTAGGCCCACGTCTTATCGGCACATCGATCTGACAATCGATGCACTGTTTTAGCAATGGCAATGGAATCATATTGTGTGGTCACAGGCATAACGATGTGGATTCTAGATATTGTGGATTAATGTGAGGTGATGGAAACGCCATGGTACGATGCCATTTCCCTGCGCCCTTTCACATCCCCGTCGTTTCTACCGCAGCAGAGCTTTGGGCACTAGACCTTGAACAGTGGTAGTATATTCAGAGGCGTGAGTAGCGCGGAGAGAGATATGATATTCCCTACTTCCATCCCCAATCTACCTGCTTTCTAGGATGACTTTGTGCCGGATTCAAAGTATCATTTTCGCGACCCTAGTACGGATCGCGCCTTCGTCCTTTTGATACCGATGCTCTCTAATGGCCTACGCATCCGCCACCGGTCCCGGGGGATGCCAACTCCTCGTAAACCGAATTTGTAACTTCACATCTGGGGGACCTCCGCCAAGGTCTCAGAAGACTTGCTCGGTCAAGTAGTCTATTGCTCTCTAATGACGGTATCTGCCGGCGTGTGCCGCTATGTATATACATTGATAGATATGTTGTACACTCTACCCCCGCGGGGGGGGGGGGGGGGGGGGGGGGGGGGGGGGGGGGGGGGGGGGGGGGGGGGGGGGGGGG
>QJNS01000186.1:0-16647 GCA_004154925.1 Monosporascus cannonballus | reverse complement strand
CCGCCCCCCCCCCCCGGCCAAGTTAGTAGGGACTTTAACACTTGATCCGGAGCGGATTCTGGCTTTAACCGTAAAACCGCTGAGAAGAGCGCGAGACGGGGGAGGGTGTCTTATCTACCCCCGTCTGTCGTCACCTCTAGAGAAAGTGTGACAAGACATACAAGACAGAGGAGATGGAAGGGGGATAAGGAAGAACTCCAAGCAGATGGGAACACGATGAACTTACTCCTGAATGCTATAATCCACCCGCCCGTTCCTATTCAGCACGCGGACCTTGAACTCCTCGCGGCGGAGCTTCTGCGCCTTGAGCTCCTCGGTGGCCCAGGCCTCGCCCAGATCGGCCGTCTCAGCGCCCTCGCCGACGGCGCCGTCCTTGGTCTCCTCGACGCGCTTCTTCTGGAACTTTGCGTACAGCGTCTCGAGCTCGTCGTCGATGAGGGTCGCGCTAGCGCCCGAGTTCGGGTCAGCGCCGTTCTCGCCGTTGCCGTTGCCGGCGGTTGTGGAGGCATTGTTATTATCGTTGTTCTTGTGCCCTCCTGCCAACAGGGATGAGGCGGACCGCGACGTGTTCTGCCGCGCCAGCGCCTTCTTACGCGCGGCCGTCTTCTCCGACTGCGCCGTCGCGTCGGAGATGACGCCGCTGGGCGACGGCGCGGCCTGGTTCTGGAAAGACGAGGCGGAGGAGGCGTTGGCGTTATTCGCGGCCACCGAGGAGGGGTTGTTGGCGTTGAAGTTGGCGACGTCCTCGTTGGTGAAGCCGAGGCTGCGGTTGAGCAGGCTGCTGGCGATGCCGGCGCTGAAGCTGGACCAGAGCCCGCTGACGCTCTGGCCGACCTTGACGCCGATCCCCGACAGGCCCTGCGGCGCCACAGCGCCGAAGATGCCCTTCTTCGTGTACGGCAGCGCCTGCGGCTTGAGTGATGACATGGCGGGGGAGATGAGCGGCTCCAGCCGGTACGCGATCGGGTCGGACGGGTGGAATATGTTGAATAGTTGCGCCGCCTTCGGCGAGGAGACCGAGAAGGGCAAGCCGGTAATGGGCGACACGTGTTGGTCTGCCGACAAGAAGGGGTCGTCCATGTAATCGGGGGCCAGGGGGCTCTCGGACGGCAGCGCATTTGGTTGGTGGCGAGCCGCTATTGTCCGCCCCTTCAGCATCTGGAAGAGCCCAATCGGCGATCCTAAGCAGTAGAAATCGTCCACCTCGAAGTTGAAGGCGAGATCTCGGTTGTCCTTGGCGTGGTCGTGGGGGTCCTCCGCTGACCAGAGGCGTAGGGGATTTCGCAGCTTATCGGGGCCTTTGGGTGCCTCCTTTTGCCGGCAGAGGATGTCGAACATGATGGCGGAGCCTAAGCTGTGGCCAACGATGTGCACCTTCCCTTTGAAGTCTGGGTTGCGCTCCACGAATAGCTTGTAAATCCTGTTGGATTCCTTGAGCACGATCTCGACAATCTGTTCACGGTAGGCACTCTGGTAGAGCAGGACGTCTAGCGCAAGATCCGATATGAGAGAACGAGCGAAAGCCACGCCTTCAACTGTAATATCTTCCAGTGAGGGATCTAGGCAATCGTCAGTTGCATGCAAAACTTGGAAATCCTGGCTAAAGTGCTCACATTCGTCTTCCTCGTCGAATGGATCACTCAGATCACGTTCGCCTTTCTTTTCGCGTCGCTTCGGGAAGTCGAGCAGGTGTCTCCAGCACACCGGGAGAACCTGAACTCTACAGTTGCCGGGCCCGTCACCACTTTCCGAGTTGAATGCCTTCAGGTCTGGCGACTGGGCATAAACCGCCTTTATAGTTTTCCGCAGCATGTTCACGTCGTGGACGAAATTGACGCTTTCCATCCTAGAAGCAGACGTCAGTGTCGAAGCACATTTTTGCTAATACCGGAGCCTTACTTGAGTCCTAGCAGCTGCCCAATTCCATGAGTTACTAGTACCAGATGTTCGATCTCGCGGCCCTGTTTCTCACCATCTAGACCCGTATAGTCGTCTTGGATCTCTTGCTCCTCACGCTTCCTGATCTGCTCCTCCTGTTTTGCGGGGTCATCCGAGTCGACAAAAGCGGAAAATTGGCGCTTGAGGAGATTTTCTCTCCTCTCAGCGTCTTCAGCCGTTTCCTTCTCTTTCTCGTCGCCCGCCTCAGACTTCACGCTAGGCGGAGCAGATCTACGCTTGAGAGCCCTTTCCTCCTTTTCATCCATGGGTACGGGAGGTAGAGTAGCTGTCACTGGAGCGGCAGACACTTTTCCATCCTTGGCCTTTCCGGGCTCCGAGAATCCACGGACAAGCTTTACGCCATTCATGTAGCCACCGCCAGCGAACTTTTGATACACTGTGGATGTCACCCAAGAGAAGACGCCTTCGGTGGATAGCCAGGCCGTGGTGGAATTTTCGTAAGTAGCTATACTATTCATGTAAGTTCCGAAGAGGCGGTAGGTTTGCGGTCGATGCTGCTCTGCGGGCAGGGCGGCTGCCGGCTTAAGAGGATCTCCAGCGTGCGACTTCGCTGCCGCCTTGAGGTTCTCTGAGGAGGCCTTCGGAGTGATATCCTGTATGCCAGAGTTACTGCGACCCCATGTCTCGGGATAAGTCCAAGGCTTGGTTTTGAGGTAACCCTCCTCGAGCTGAGCCGCCAGATTCTCCTCGCACGGCCGTAGCGTGGACCCTTCCTGGTAGAACCAGCTTCCACGACGAACTTCATAAACCGGACCCAACCAATACACGGGAGCCAGCTCGCGTTGCTCTATGTCGACGTCAAAGAGGAAATCTTCGTTGACAGGAACCCGCACTGCATTCGACCGACCGAGTCTCCCCTCGTCTATAGTCGCATTTGGCGCATTTTGCGCGTCGACCGTTCCCGCGCGCAAGGAGTTTGAGCGCCTCTGCCTATTTACGGCAGTTTTGCCTCGCTCGTCTTCTACCCGCTCTAATAGCTTCTGATAGGCATTTTCGATAGCCTTGGAGTCGTTCTTGGAGAATGCGACAAATTTCTTGGGGGCTGGCGGCTTCGTTGCGCTGTCGGTATCCTTCTTCGCTTTGGGGGGTGAGAAATTCGGTTTGCGCTTAGGAACCTATTATGTAGTTTGCTTGTTAAGGTTGTGTGAGTTTTACAGCTGGTCTCAGAGGCATGACTTACATCAGCAGCATGGAACCACATCACATTAAGCGGCGGACAATCCGGCGGGTATCGCCTGAAACTCTGACCGTACAAGGTGTTAACGGTGTGGTCGTCGGCTTTCTTAGGGGGTGGGGGCGTGGGTGTGGGCTTGGGTGTGGGCTTGGGCGCCGCCTTCGCGGGCGGGTTCTCCTTGGGCGTAGGAGTGGTGCTCCGGGCGGTATTCCATGGGTTGATAGAATCGACGGCGCTCGCGAAGTATGACTTCTCAACCTTCTTCTCCCCCTTGTCGTCCGCCCCAGCCGTTCCGTCTGTTCCTCCCGGTGGTGGTTGCGGTGCCATCTTGTCGGAACGGCCGGGCGGCTGTCCGGAGGCACCTTTCCAAGTTAATCCCCAAAGGTGTCTAGGGAATATGCGCGCGGATAAGAAAAACCGGTGGTGACTGTATCCTCGCAACTCCGGAGAACAGAGTATCTCCGTGGTAATAGTGTAGGCGTGAGTGTCTCGCAGTTTCAGAGTAGGGCGACGCTTGCTACGGTAAACGGGATGCGATAATGTTTGTTTTGCTTAGTGGTGGCTTGTTTTTGCTAGAAAACCCGGGCCCATATAGATATGTATGTGTGTGTATGTGTGTGTGTATGTAAATGAAGATGAGATATCTGAGCGATGAACTAACACGTGGGTGTTTAACGGTCTCACATGCCATATGCACGCTATTCCGCGGGAGCTATGACGACTTCCTACAGTAGGCTGCCGTACACTAACGGTGGTGGCTCGGCGAATCCTGGCGAACTTGGCGAAGTACTCACCTCACATGTCCATCCATATCGTGCTGTGCGCATCAGGCGTACTCCCTATAATCCATGCCTAAGTGCCTCAGGTGAGCCGCTACGGCGGCCTTGGAATTAGGGTGCAGCTCAGGGTGAGTGACTCGCAGGGCAGAGACAACGCTATGATTAGCATGATTAGGTACTAGGTACGAAGTACTTGGTGCGGCTTTAAACGACCCCGCAACCCCACCTGTTGCAGACTTGCACCGTCTGGCTTGGGAGCGATGTGCATAATATCATGGACAGTAGAATGGTGGGGCACGACCGAATGACTCTAACAGCTCTAGCACTTTACCGTCTTTCCTAACAAAATTTCTCCATCCCAAGCAGCAAGAACAGCAATACAACCTCACTTCATCCCCCAGGAACTTTTGGGCTTCTCAAGCCGACCTGAGAACACCTGGACCAGTAAAGACCGGCGATGAAGCGACGACTAGGATTCAAGCGAAGCTAACCAGATCAGTCGCTCATTCTTATAGCACTGACTCTTTCTCTCCCCCTCGCCACTCACGCGCAAACACCTCACAATCATAGTCTTTCATCGTCAAGCTTGCGATTTGAGTGGCCCCGATCCGCCCCGCCTCACGCCCGACTGGACGCCGGGCTCAAGAGCAAGATCAAGATGGCGACGATGACGGAGACCAAGGGCGCTTCGGGCATTGCCCCTGTCAAGCGCCAGGTCGTCGACAAGCTGCCCAAGAAATTCAAGCAGATCAAATTCGGCATCCAGTCAAACCAGGACATTGTCAACCAGGGCGTCATTGAGGTCTCAGATAGGAGTATGTACGATATCGAAAGAGGGAGGGAGCCGACTCAGAATGGAGTTCTCGACAAACGATTAGGTATCTCGGGCAAGACGGCTCAATGCGCCACCTGTAATCTGCGACTGCAAGACTGTACTGGGCACTTTGGTCACGTTCGATTGCCGCTACCTGCCTTCCATATTGGTTATATAAGATTTACTATCAGCATCCTGCAGAGTATCTGTAAGGACTGCTCTCGCGTCCTTCTAACTGAGCCCGAGCGACGCGTGTTCCTTAAAGAGTTGAGACGGCCCTTCATGGACAACATGCGGCGTACCGCCATCTGCAAGAAGATCAACGAGCAATGTAGGAAAGCTAAGCATTGCCCTTACTGCGGTGCTGTCAATGGACAGATCCGCAAGATCGGTGCTCTCAAACTCGTCCACGACAAATTCGTCGCTTACAACAAGTCGACCTCCCAGAAGAAGCAACCCCCCCCTAGCAAGATCGAGTTCGATAACTCTTTCGCGGCGGCCAAGAAGCAGATCGGAGATTTAGAGAAGCACATGCGGAAGGCTTTTGAGGACCTGAACCCCCTTCGAGTCTTGAACCTCTTCAAGCAGATTAGCCCCACCGATTGCGAGTTGTTAGGCATGGATCCCTCAGAAGGGCGACCGGAAATGTTTTTGTGGCAGTACCTTCCCGCTCCGCCCGTCTGCATCCGACCGTCGGTTGCCCAGGAGGGAGCAAGTAACGAAGACGACATCACTACCCGCCTCGCTGACATTGTCTTTGCTTGCGGCCTCATCCGTGCAGCGCTCCAGAAAGGCACTGCTCTCAGCACCATCATGGAACAGTGGGAGTTCCTGCAGCTTCAGATAGCAGTCTACGTCAACAGCGACGTCCCCGGTTTACAGGCCACTGGCGTTGCTAAAGCCATGAGGGGCTTCTGTCAGCGCTTGAAGGGAAAACAGGGTCGCTTCCGGGGCAACCTCTCAGGAAAACGCGTCGACTTCTCCGGCCGAACAGTTATTTCGCCTGACCCAAATCTCGGGATTGACCAAGTTGCCGTACCTGTCCTTGTCGCCAGGAATCTGACTTACCCTGAGAGAGTGCACAGAGACAACATCACTAAGTTGAGGCAGTGTGTCTTGAATGGGCCGGACGTCCATCCTGGCGCTAACGCGGTGCTGAAGAGCGACGGCGACCAGCCCCCTGCGAGGACCACTTTGAAGTTTGGTGACAGGGAGCTGGTCGCCAAAAACCTTCGCTTCGGAGACATTGTCGAACGTCACCTGGAAGATGGCGATATCGTCTTATTCAACCGTCAACCCTCGCTGCACAAACTCAGTATCATGAGTCACTTAGCTAAGATCCGACCATGGAGGACGTTCCGTCTAAACGAATGTGTTTGCGGACCTTACAACGCCGATTTTGACGGCGACGAGATGAATCTCCACGTCCCTCAGACAGAGGAAGCACGCGCAGAAGCCATCAACCTAATGGGAGTGAAGTACAACTTGGCCACGCCCAAGAACGGAGAGCCGGTCATTGCAGCAACACAGGATTTCATCACGGCTTCCTACCTGTTGAGCAGTAAGGACAACTTCTTCGACCGGAAGACTTTCACTTACATTTGCATGCACATGATGGATGGTATCACTCATATCGACCTGCCGCCACCCGCCATCCTGTCCCCTAGGAGGCTATGGACGGGCAAGCAAGTCTTCAGCATTCTCATGCGCCCGAACAAAGACTCGCCTGTCAAGGTGAATCTCGATGCGAAGTGTAGAGAATTCGTCCCTCACGGAAATCGCGCCCCCGCAGACCGGAGGCTAGCTCCCGATATGTGTCCCAAGGACGGTTGGCTTGTCGTCCGTAATTCAGAAGTCATGTGTGGCAGGATGGACAAGTCGACTGTTGGATCCGGAAAGAAGGACTCGATATTCTATGTCATTCTCCGAGATTTTGGGCCGGATGACGCCGTAAAATGCATGAACCGGCTGGCAAAGCTTTGCGCTCGGATGCTGACCAACCGAGGCTTCTCCATAGGCATAGGGGATGTCTTCCCTTCGGAATCCCTAACGCAACAGAAGCAAGCTCTTGTAACCGAAGCCTACGCCAAATCTGACGAATTCATTGAGCAGTTCAACACGCGCAAGCTACAAAAAGCAGCCGGATGCAGTATGGAAGAGACACTGGAGAATAAGATTTCCGGTACTCTGAGCAAGGTCCGTCAAGCTGCAGGAGACTATTGTATCGCAACACTGAGCGTTAATAACGCGCCATGGGTCATGGCTTCGTCTGGGTCCAAAGGCTCAAATATCAACGTTGCTCAGATGGTTGCTGTTGTGGGGCAGCAGATCATCTCGGGGCAGCGTGTGGCCGATGGCTTCCAAGATCGCACATTGCCGCATTTCCATAAGAATACTCGCCATGCTCCGGCCAAGGGTTTCGTACGCAATAGTTTTTATACCGGCCTCCTACCGACCGAATTCCTCTTTCACGCCATTTCTGGCCGTGAGGGTCTAGTCGATACGGCTGTCAAGACGGCAGAGACGGGTTACATGTCTCGGCGTCTGATGAAATCCTTGGAAGATCTATCGACTCAGTATGACGACACGGTTAGGACTTCAGGCGGTGGAGTGGTCCAGTTCCAATTCGGTGCAGATAAACTCGACCCCGTGGACATGGAAGGCGATGCTGTCCCGGTCAACTTTGCCCGAACGTGGTCCCACGCCGAGAATATCACGAGGAACAATGCGGATCGAGCATTGCTGCCCTTCGAAATAGTGGCGCTTTGCGATTCAATCCTCAAGCCTGAACGCCAGCGCCTACAGAGGAAAGGCTTGATAAGAGGTGAGCCGCTGGATTACGATGATAAGAGCGATTACGCAGTAGACGAGCATGACAGCAATCGAGGCTTCTTGGAGACTATAGATAAACATCTGAAGGGCCAAGCAGAAAAACTGGCTAAGTTTCGGCAGGCGGCTGGCCTTGATCCGATGCTCGAGAAGCCAACTACCTCGGTAGCGGCGGTCCAGAGACAAGAAAAAGGGAAGCTTTCAAAAATCGCCTCTGAAAGAGTCGGCAAACTCTCTGAACGGACAGTGAGAAAATTCATAAGCCTCTGCTTAGAGAAGTACAAGAAAGCTCGCGTCGAACCGGGACACGCTGTAGGAGCTGTCGGTGCCCAGTCTATCGGCGAGCCTGGGACGCAGATGACCCTGAAAACTTTCCATTTCGCTGGTGTTGCAGGTATGAGTATTACGCAGGGTGTACCTCGTATCAAGGAGATCATCAACGCGTCTAAGTTGATTAGCACACCTGTCATTACTTGTCCACTAGAGAACAACAAGCAGATCGAAGCGGCTCACTTAGTCAGAGGTCGCATCGAGAAGACGTACATCGAGGACGTACTCCGTATCATCGATGATGAATGGTCTCCGTACCGATCATTCATTACCCTCCATATCAACACTGAGACTTTAGAGGGCATGCACCTTGGCATTGGCATCTATGATATCAAGAAGGCCATCCTGAAACAGAAGAAGCTGAAGATCGCTGAGAGCGACATTGAAGTCTTCGAGCAGGACGCTACCATCGAGATCACGGTCAGAGGTCCTGATCAGGACCCTACGACAGGCAAGCGGGCACCCCCAAGAAGCAAGGCTGCCATTGCGGAGGCAATGACAGACCTGCTTGTGCGTGTGGGCCACTTGAAACGCGTCCTGCCCACAGTCCCTATTTCGGGATATCCTGAGGCCACCCGTGCCATAATACAGACTGAGGAAGTAAAGGGGCAGAAAGGCGTATTTACGAATACCGTCCTAGTTGAAGGGTACGGGTTGAGGCAATGCATGAACACGGAAGGTGTTGTCGGTACCAAGGTCCGCAGCAACAGCGTCTTGGAATGTCGCGATGTCCTAGGTATTGAAGCGGCCCGAACGACTATCGCCAAGGAAATCTCGGACGTCATGGGCGACATGGGCATCGATCCTCGACACATGGAATTACTTGCCGACGTTATGACTTATAAGGGCGAAATCCTTGGCATCACGCGTTTCGGCCTTTCAAAGATGCGTGACAGCGTATTGCAGCTCGCGTCTTTCGAGAAAACGCCCGACCATCTTTTCGAGGCCGCCGCTGGTATGAAGGCCGACCGCATTGAGGGCGTTAGTGAGAAGATCATTATGGGCCAGACCATGACGCTGGGCACAGGCGCCTTCCAGGTTGTCCGCCGACTGGGCCTTGGGGACGATCACCTCAAGCAGCTCCCGACCGCGTTCGAGGATGCCTGGGCCGAAGAACAAGAACTCCAGCGCAACGTCAAGAAGCGATCCAAGGCAAGCGGACTCTAGAAAAGCGCTCTTCGGGCGCACTTCGGGGACGCCAGTGTGATGGAATGGATCTAGTCTAGGCTATTTTATTGTAGACATTTGTGGACGGTCTTTCTGGTTACCGAGTTGGCAGTGGATTGTTCTGAGCTTGGCCGGAATTTTTAATCCGCGGAAGGTGTAATGGGCTATGCGAAATGGCTTCACGAAAGGATTTCGGTGGCTGTTTTGTATGCTGCTTTAATAAGATTCGACGAAAATGACGGTTTGCCATCTTTCCCCTATTTACGACCATCACGTTGAAGACCATCTCAACCATCTTAGCTAGGATCCTGGTGTAACATAAGTTCATCGAGGAGAGCTTATCCAACAGCTCAGAAATATTTCCTTTGCGTGTCTATGTAGACTTAACGGTCCTCTTCACCAACATTACACATCCCGAAGAGGCGTAGAACTTTACAGAGCGATCAAGCCTCCCGTTGTCACACACCTCAGACTGAGCACCTCCCGGGATTTCAGCGCCAGCAGCGAATTCATAAGGAGCTATACGGAATAGTGAGGATCTATGAACCTAACTACTTCAAGAATGAATCACTTCTCGGAGGGTAACGGTCAACTTGAGCGCTTTGCGTGCGCGGTAACGCTGCGCTGCCGACAGCAGTGCCGGTCCCGAGACGCCTACATGTAGGGCTCTATCGGTAACCTTGAAGGATTAGGGGCAGCAAGTAGTAGTGGAAGGGGAGAGTGGTTAGCGATCATGGATGGACCGATGGTGGTCCCCGAGCATCTTCGCGACGTACCTCAGCTCCTTGGGCCCCAGGGGTTATCCGCTCCTACGTCGCAACACTTCGCAAAGCCCTGACGCCGAGCAGCTTGCCCTTTTCGCATTCGTACAGCTGCCAATTAGTGGCGTCATGATGTATAGCAGTGGCTTGGGGGGGCTTAGCTGCGACGTTGGAGAGGCTTATGTAAAATGTTGCTATATATCTACATTATATGCACGCAGCAGGAACAGGCAACCGTGAAGGTGGGAGGGGTTGGTAGCTAAAGTGTGTGTGTAGGAGGGGGGGGGGCGTGCTGGCCCTCCTTAATGTGGCATGTGGGTTAACGTGAAGGCGATCTACGGATTCTCGATCGACTGGTCATTTTATTGCAATTAGATTATCCAATCAACAGATACCAAGATCCCGAGGCTCTTCGGATCCTGCAGGGTGCCTCCTAATATGATGACCCAGGCGGCCACCCGATTCAGCTCGGGACGTAAACTAAACTCCAGCTTGGTAGTTATGCAACTGAGCAGCTCACAAAAGCTCCCGCATAGGAGGCTGAAACAAACGCGTAAGTAAGCAGACTCCACACGCAGGTAGATAGGACTTGGAAGATTCGTAGCCATCTCTTGCCCTGCGTATCTGAAACCTAGCTCTCGGGAGAGCGGGTTCTAGACCCGAGTAGTGTGGAAGATGGTGGGTAAGGCCTCCCCCTTGGTGAGCGAGCAAGCGAGTACTGCGCAAGGCAGCAACTGCATGGGCTTCGGTTGGCTTCCCTATTGGCATGAGGGTTCGGAAGGCCCGGATGAGTGAGCCAGTTAGTGGTCTTGCAGAAGCATCAGTCGAAATCGGTCCGAACCGTCGCTAGCTATGTGACAGAGCCGCGTGAAAGGAAATCCATGACCTGGTTATCGTAACCGGCAGCGGGAAAGACTTGAGACCGAGTGCATGATCGAGCCACCTGAAGGTGCTGCTGCAAGGGCGTCTCGCGTTTCCTCTTCGTAGTTCTTGACGTCGTCTGTGACTGGCCTCGAGTAACGCCACTAGGACTTTCCATTTTCTAGGCATGGTTCTGTGATCCCCCCAAAGACATCGTTGTTCCTGGAATCGAACCTTTAATCCGCCTTCTCGTACCCTTGAACAGGGTGGGGAGCCAGGGCGAATCGTGTCAACCCAACCTCTCATGGGTCGAACATGTCCGCCGATTCGGTAGCGATAAAGGCACCATCGAGGATCGATCTGCGATACTGTTGACTAGTTCGGTAAGGATATTCAGTGATTCGAGTATAGTCCTCTTGCTTCGAGCCACCGGCGGATGAGTACCGCTTATCGACCGAGAAAATTCGATACACCCATGTCTTCTATCTTTATCCATGGGTCAGAGCAGGCTTCTGGTCCGGCTTGGAGCGGCTGAATTGGATGTGGATGGTGTCGCTGCCGCTGAAGTCACCATGCATCTTTCACTCGATTTCCAATGTATTCAGTCTCTTCCTAGCATTCGGGTCGATTAGCTCGCTGAGACCTCTCCCCTATTCCGATTTTGGCGCCTCCTATGTCATTAATCTAGGCCGAGGGCGCGAACACCGGTAGCCCTCCCCAAGATGGGGTCTTAATGGCATGGTTAGCGACATGGAATAACCCATGCTGTTCGCCTTCGCCGTCGACGTCGCCGTCCGTGAACTGAGATGTATCATGGAGAGTGCCGAGATCCCCACGTAAGCCGGGCCGTACCCGCCACTCCTCTGATATCTATATGCCACCATTTCACTCGCTGGTGATCTTGTTGCAGCAGGTGGTCGTGTCGAATTCGTCCATTCGCCGTCTTTGCCGCGATTCCGAAACGTTGAGTCGCTGCCTTGTCTGTTTAAACGCCCACCTACGACATCCACGTCGCTAGTCTTTCCAGTTGGGGATACCATGACCGATCGTACAATGACAGGATCCATCAACCCCTCTATGTATTCTCGTGCATGCCCGCCCGCCCCAGCCCTAACCTAACCAGATATCGTTCATGCGATCCGCCTGATAAGGGGGGTCATCGAGAAATGGTGTGTTCGGTGCAGCGAGCGGCACAAGATTCTCCTTGGGATTGGTCCTGAGGCCTGGTTGAGCGTAAGGCTCTGACGTGATGGTTTGTATGTACGTTTATCAAGGGCCGAGGCGGACATGAGTCGGCCTTTTATATCCCATGAGGGCATACCCTAGCCCTCAAACCCACTAGAGCCAATTCCCCTTTCCAGTACGTGGACGGGGGTAGCATATCTGAGGGAAGAATGGCTTTATCAGCGTACTAGTTGAACAAATACCGTCAATATGATCTAAGGACGCAGTACGCTAGGCTATAAGACCTGCGAGCGGCTGCCTGCCTCTGTAATGATGTGATCAAGTAGGTAGGAGGTCGTGGAGTACGCGTTCTGGTGGCCAGAAGCAGTCGCTTGCAGGTCCAGGAAAGCAACATGGGCCCATCTCGATACGTCGAGGGCGATTGAAGCACATACGCCTCCAAGGTCCGATCGAGGCTTAAGATCATCGACGCGCCTGGCGCCCAATGATGTGCGGAATCTAGATGCTCAACGTGGCCGGCTACGAACCCGCTTCGCCACAGGGCTATCTATGAACTATTCCACTGTCTCGGACTCATACACGCACCGGGAGCATTCATTCTGATTGGTCCGTTGTGCGCCGTTGGCGCCACCGCCGGGGGTGGAGCTTGGAACCCCCCACGGGGAAGTGCGACTGCAAGGTCAATGAGAGAGGACCCTCCAGATTGTCTTGCCTATGGGTAAACCTTCAAAAGTACCAAAACGACGGACGTTTAAGTGCAGCGTGATTGCCCGCTCTTCATCGAAGCGCTGTGTCGGACTAGATACATACGGATGAGCGCTAGTTACCCGTAGTGACGGTTGGGAGCCGTCGTCGCAACACTTTCTTTTGGCGTGCGCTCTCTGTTTCAAAGGATATCAATTTACTCATCAGTTAGAAAGTCCAGCTAGTATCTCCTGTAATAATGCTACCCTCATGACGGGTTTCTCCTTGTAGAGATTTGGATTGTTAAACGCATCTTGGCACCAGAACAACCCTAACAACGGTGTACCTACTCCTATCTACATCGACTATACTACGTGTGATGTGTAAGTCTAACATCCTCGGGCAGTATCTCTCCGCATGTCAGGCGACCGGATTTTCTTTCAGTTAGCCAATTTTTTGCACTAGCTGATACCTGACATGGGATGTTTTTATTCCACAAGACACAAGTAGTCGACATCTGCCAATACATAGCAGGAAACTATGATGGACCTCGCCGGCCTCCTGAAGCATTTAAATGTAGTTCACCTTAGGAGGCATATCAGGCTTGTGTACCAAGCGGACACTTTCTACGGATCCTGTACAGACATACCCAAGTTATCATCACTAGCCATGATCAACCATGACACGGCTTAAAGAGTTTCGTAGACACAGATAACGCACCAAGATGACTCTGGCAGCGATTTCATTCTGCCAGGGATCTTAATTAAGTGACAAACAACGCAGCGAACTCGTATAAACTAATAGAGTTTCCATGGACGGTGACCGGAGGTGATCGGTGTTAGCTTCGGTGTTTTAGGAGATAGAGGGATGGTCGCGGATAATGCCGTCGCGGGACCACTTTTTAATGGCCTATGGCCGCAAGAGGCATTCTATAGTGAATCACTATCTTGCAACCCTGGCGCTTACCATAGGCCTTTCTATATGGCTACGATCAGATAAGATCTATATTACTACTGTCCATCGGATCTGCGGTCACGAAGTGGGATATGACGTTTTCGCATATGCGCTTCTGCTGTACAGGCGCACCAAAGACGTCGTCCTAGGTGGAGATGGCTAGGGGGGCAACGCGCTATTGTCGCAGTGATCCCCAAGAGCGGCACTGTGAGAAACAGGACCCTAGGGTGGGGTTGGACCCAACGATCTACGGTAACACACCGGTTCGGCCCTGATGATCAGCTCTTGGCGACTTCTCGGTTTCCGGAGCTGAGGATTCTGCCGCAAGTCCGAGATCCGACCACATGCCTGGACACGCTGATCCCAGAAGGACCTTTCCAATAGATTTAAAGGAACAAGTAGGTTGGGCATTTTTGAGAAGAGAGACAAATAGCCTACCGGTTACACCAATGGAAGAGAATAGCAAGTGGTATGGTGTTATCGCGCTTTGAGCTGAAACTCGCCAACATCGCCTTCGTCCTGGATTACCGAGCCGATAACCAGGATACCACAGCGTCGAAGAATCTGGCTTCTGTAGCACGTATTCTTCGCAACTGTACCTCGCCTCCCCGGCTTGCAGCCTTAAGAAGCAAGGGGGTTGTCGGGCTTGTGGTAAGCGAGAACTAGCAGCAACAGCGAACTAAAGATCAACAGCGTTGTGGACGAGAACGGAAATTACAGCTCAGGTCCACGAATATCCAATAATACCTAATCTTAAAATCTGGCATTGTAGCGCGTCGCTACAGCGTCGGATCCAGAGACTCGTTCGATGCCCTGGCATGCAGTGAGCAAATATGAGGTGCACCTGTATTAAAGTCTACAATGTTGCTGAGGCGCATATAAAACTATAGCGTCAAGAATGTCGGAATGTCATTTTAGGCTTTCTAGTCATCATCCACTATGACTAGGACGGCCCTTAGCTGGTGGATCTTACATCGGTAGGCGGGAGCTCTGCTACGGAGATAAAGCTAGGAGATGGTACGATACTCTGCACATGGCGGCATGGGAACCCATCCGGGTATTTGGGGGTGAAATCAGCCAGAAATATCACGTCAAGAGCGCCAACAGCTACCAAAAGGAGCCGTCGAATCATATAAGACCTCCATGCCGTCATGCGTCAGAGCTTCCAACCCTTCGGGACCGAGGCATACGGATCACCGCGGATCCGGCCACAGCCGCCGCAATGCATTATCGGCATGAGGTTACGCGGCATCTTCGCGAGGGATTGCTTTAGCTAAGTGAACGACAATTCGTGCGAAGTTGGCCACGAGGATCCGTCAAACAGCAAGCGGCATGCTTGAGGGTCTACAAGGCTGCCGCAGCTCGGGGTTGGTGCAAGCTGACCTCGTAAACCGCCTAACCAGTGAGATCTCCCGGGGGGGGTTCTGGGGTAAGCTTGGGTGAAACAAAAATAGGTCCTGGCCATCAATCTGACGACCAACTGCCAACCGTGCACAGCATCTTCATGTGCTCTTTTTAGATCGGGCATTTTTCAATAATTCGCGGGAACGCGTGTGAGGACTTACATTGTGTTTCCACGCCAGCACCAACATCAGCAGAGCCATCGTCAAGTGGCTGTGCTAATGGATCGTTGTCAGTGTGCCAAGTATCTAAGAATGAACGATATCGAATGTCAAAGTCGCTTTCTTGACGGATAGATGCTTGAGCCGAATGCTGATCAGGTTCCAATAGGTAGTTTTCGCATTGGTTGTTGGATGGTCTATCGCATGAATTTCAAAGGGCAGCTGCACACCTCCCTCCTACCAGCATATCTCAGTCTAATTCCCGCGAACAGGCCCGAAGCTGCGCTAGTTGAATAGCTACGACAGATATGTGGCTTAAGCCTCAGAGGCTAATCCCGATCTCCAGGATAATGGGCCGTCTACTGGTTGAGAGTTTTAAGGCTTGCTCTGCCGAAGAAACTCAAGATTGGAGAGCCGACCAGCATATGCCAACTTCGCCAATTTCAGGTACATTGCTACAACTTGTCAAACCCAGCTTGCTCCAAGGAAACGCCTGTTAATCAGAGGCGGGTGGATTGTTTTCGTTGCCTGGAGTGGCGTTGCTTAGGGAGGGATGGAAACCGTCACAAAACCCAAGACGGGCTCTTTTGTCATGATGGCTGTAGCTGAAATTCCCCAGACGGAGAATATACGTAGTATGCGTGACGGATTAGAAGCCTTGTATACGAAAATAATGCAGTTGGGACCAGTGCGCCAACTCAACCGAATACGTACTCCTTATTCATGTCATACGTCAACAGGACTACATTGGACAGATATGTTTCCGACTCACGAACGCATCCCGATTTCACCCACTTGGCCGTTACAACATAGTATGCCGCCGTCCCCCCCGGAGTCAGACCTGAAAATATTCATGCTGCTATTCAGAGAAGGCGGCCCCAGAATTGCACAAGATATGCGAGCATACATTCGGTAGCGGGTCACCTTGCTCGCTCATCCAGTAGACTGGTACTTGCCCTTTCTCCTGGGAACAATATCAAGCAGTTGTCCATGACTGGCAGACTATGGAATCAAAGCGAGAATCCAAAGTGAATAGGCCACTGTTGGTCCCGCTTACAACGAGCGTTGCGGTTCAGTATGCAGGTTCGGTTAAGGGATGGCGGAAATCACCCAATAGAAGGTCCGGGGGGACCCCTGTAAGATGTCTGTAAGACCCCGAATCGTTGTAGGCCCTGGCTGTTAGAAGATGCACTTATTTAGTACACTTAGATCTTAGTAGATGCACGTCTCGGTATGTGGCCTGCATGGTTCTTCCTACCCCTGTTCGCACAAGGCTGGGCAGGGCAGATCTGATTCCCCTTATTTTAACTTTCTGCTTCCTTACACATGGGAATTTAGGGGACTTAGCTTGCCTGCAATAGACTACCCACGTCAATTGATTTATGGACGTCTTATTCGTAGACGTAATTGCATGCCGACTATGTAAGTCAAAAACCTTCTTCTCAGAGCTGACAAGCCCGCCGCCTTTTCCTCCAATGGTACCGCTCGACCATGACATCTGCAAGACTTCCATACGAGCTTTGCTATTGGGGATGCACCTTTGATCCTTTTTTTTGGGTTTGGGGGGGGGGGGGGGGGGGGGGGGGGG